>JAPYZR010000374.1:0-34341 GCA_030522945.1 Trichopria nigra | reverse complement strand
ATTAGTTACTACAACTGATAAAATGTCGTTGAGGACCTATTGAACCACGCAGAGTAGTTAAAAAGTAGTCAAATCTACTAATAATTTTTTTCAGTGTGCAATTAATAAGACACGGGCAAGCCGGAAAGTTTTCCCGATAGAGCTCAAATCGCATTTTTGAATCTATGCACGCTAGCGAGTCGCGAAATGTAGCCCCACGGGTACACATGTACACGTGCGTATATATATGTAGGAATGAGAAATTTTTCTTCTGGCCCACAGAATGATTTCCCATGTGCCACAGCCAGTACTCGTATACATTTCTGACAGCCGGGTACATTGCGACGTCAAATGAGCTAGCTGGGGTTCATCGATATATATCGATACGGTCGTTTGTTTTAATCTTGTCGAAGGGCATTGCAAATTATTGGACGAATGCTGGTTGTTTATTGTTCACTCGCTGTATTTGCCTTCTGCAAAATTGAAGTTTTGAAAATCACGAATCGGTGGACAATTCAATCGATACTAGCTGCGAGAATTAGAATTGAAGGATTATTGTTTTTACTATGTTTTGGTTACGATATCTATTTTTAGGTTAGGTTATGATATCGATAAATGTAACATTTTAGAAGACTTTTAAGGTCTACTTTTATACACCAAACTTTATAGTATTGTATCAATTGCAAAATCCTAAAACGCTAGAAAAGTGTTTTTTAAATAATGTAGATAATCTTGATATTACAGTCAGTTTACAATAAAAAACCAAAGTTATGACGTATATATCTTGTTCGTAATATGCTGTTGATTAAAGATCTAAAAGAAATCTATTTATCAGATCTTTATGTATATCAAATTTGTTACATTCTACTTTGATTTGATTTTTTCAATAATAAAGAAAGAGGGAAAGATAAGAATTACCATTTATTTAGTTTCTTCTGTAATCTCTTAAAAATGATACAAAATTTGTTCTTAAAATATCAAAAAATGTTTTAGAAATGTATACAATCTCAATAAATAATGCGGGGAACTTCTTATTCTGTGATTATTTACGATAATTTCGACGCTGATATATACCAGAAAACAAAAAGTACAAGACGAAGGAATTGCGAATCAAAGTTTTTAAAATGGACAGCGAGCATTTCCTATAATTTCTAGTGCATTTCATTCCAATTTATTCTCCCATCCCCCCTAATCGGTTTAACGCTTTCCCGCTTCGTGAATTCATGGTGCTGGGGCATATTTTCGAATTACGTATATATGTAGAATACATGGGCAGGTATGCTGGAAAATTTACCAGGCGAGCGCGAATTGAATTTCTAGTACAAATCAAAGATTACGACTGCAATTGAATTTGCAACAGACGAAATATGATTACATTACGTTTGGAAGTATGCTTTCATTAGCTGTTTATCATATATGTGGGTGTCTATTTACGTCCGTGTGAATCGAGGGGTAACAGTGACTATTCGGAACGGTTTATCGGTGAAGAAATAATCCAATGGTTCGTAAGTAGAATTAAATTGGTTAATACAATGTACGCTCTTTTAATATTGACTTTTATTTTATTTACTTTAATTTTGCGATTTAAAAAGGTACATTTCATTTAAAAACCCAAAAGCACCACTTTCATCGAATATTCTTAATTCGTATAGATTGTGCAATATGCGAGGCATGGGCAGAAATTTGGGTGAATTAAAAATTTCGAAATAGTATTAAAAAAAATAAAAAAGAAATTTTTACCTATAAAGAGACGAGTTAATACATATTACGGAGCACTATATCACAATTTTTTAGTTCAATTATCACATTTGTAATTTTTATTGATGCCAAAACTAAAGGATAAAAGAAGATTTTTATATAACAGGCCCACGATAATAGCCCATATTCACACCTACAAAGTGGGATAGAAGTTATACTTCTACTCCCTAGGGAAATAATGAGTGACGTCGGCGGGAAATAATACGTTTAATTAAATATGTATTATATATTATATATTATACATATAAGTATACATACGATTATCATCGATGCTTTCCTCTCTATAATCTACAAAGTACATAGCTGGAGGAGAATCAACAATTACCATTATCGTACTCGTGTGTTATATAAAATATCGTATATATACCACAATCCAAGCAAATTCCCGCTAAAGGATTTTGAGTTTTCCCAATCCCTGTCAAAAATACTATCGCCGAAAATGAATCATTTCCAATCCATCTCCGTGAATTAAGTAGGATTGATCGATGTTTATTTGCGTGAATTCCGAGGAATTCAAAAGGATTCAAAATTGTTGTAATCTACTTTTTCAATCCCTTTTCGTTTGCCGCGAACGTTATACTCGTTACGAAAAGTCCTGCTTCCACCCCTTGGTGTACAATATATACTGTCGCTCAATACAATGCGAGGGCATATACTCAAGGGGGAAATTCATTGCCGAAGCGTGCGGTGATTACAACAGTTTCTTCATACTAACAGAGTTCCAATAGACTCGTTCTCGTATGCTGGGCTCCAAAGGAGCGATTCCACGTGGTTTAATACGTGACAGTGAATGACAGATCAAATTAAGAACATCAAAGGACCCGGAAAACCAGGTACAGTCAAATCGGCGTAAACTGAAGTACGTTTCGCGATTCATGGTACCCTCGTGGAAATTCTACTGGGCAGTATACGTTTGAAAACGTCCAGTTTGCAAAGAATCGAGGGTCACAGCTTGAAAATCTCGGCAGCAGTATTGTAATAAAATAACGATAAAATTACACCCATATTACAACCATAGAGTTATAAAAAAGCGCGATTCGCCATTTTTTGGGTGCTTTTGTTTTGGGGGTCTTGCGTGACTCCAAAAGCTTAAAGAATCATTGAGTTATGAATGTCCGAAAAATTTTGGGAAAAATGTCGAAAAATGGAAAATTTATATATTATTCCAGAAACGAGTTGATTTACAGCCTTATATGTTGCTTTTCACTACTTGTTACTAGCTAGTAATATTCATCGAATAATTTTTAAAAGTTGCTAAACCAAAATAATTGGTTATCACTTGTTGCGTTGCAAGTAATTTTACAACAACAAATTAGTAAAAGTGTAGGATTTACGACACAAATAAGGTTTTCCATTAAAAGAAATCGATTTGATCTACGAATGACCTTGACAGTTGACCTCAAGGTCAAAATGGGTAAGGTCGCTGGCACCAACGCCTACTTAATTACATTTGTTCGACCATAAACTTGAAGTTGGAAGGAAACAGTTTTAGGATGATTCAATATCTAACAACATTTGAAAACTTTTGAACATTGACCTTCTGAAGGTTACTTTAGCATATATTATAATCTATCATTTCGAACGTAAAATATTCCGCTCTTTCCAAGTCCATAATAAAAAATAAGGTTTCCTATTAAATGAAATAAACAACTTTGACCTTGGATTGACCTTGAGGCTTATGGTAAAATACAGGGTGAAGGTCGCCATTGAATAGCTAAGGAAAAATCGTAAAACTTGTCTGCACCAAATTTTTTTTTTTCTAAAACTCGCAATTTTCAAAATATATAAGGTGGGCACTTAAAATGGGACAACCTGTATATCTGAAAATTAATATTCTTACTATAAAGATGTTTTTACGCATGTTCTTTTAAAGTAAAAATAAAATATACTCTAAAATTTTCGTGCAAATTTTAGCATACCAGATGACATTTTGAGGACAGACTTTCGTCATGAGAAAAATTGTAATTGTTTATAATAAAAATTGCTGAATGGCAATATTTACCATGCTCCTATAGTATAGATTCCAAAAAATGTTATAACCCTTACAAATAATGGCAATTTTTCTCGTGACGAAAAAATGTACAAGAACATTTTTCTCCGTGTACCTGTTGGAATGTTATGGACAGACGGATATGGTAAAATTTTCGCACCCAATATAGGTAACGACCCGCAATATATTGACATGCATTTGGAAATTTGTAATATGACTTTCGCACGGTAACATTCGCAACGTCCCGCGATTTTCTATCCATAAAAAATCCACGAAAGAGCGATTACACCACATGGAAAATTCACATTTACACATGTTTCATATTAATTTTGTAGCCGCCTTCGTGCTCGAGTACGTAAGAATGGTTCACCGCGAATGAAGGAGAATATAATACCCCCATATTCAACCGCCTGCGTCTCACTCACGCGTGTGCACAAGGCTCATCTCGCGTCGCTGAACTTCCTGCGTGTGTGCGTGTGTTTGTGTGCATGCGTGTGTGTATATATGCGGTCGGAAATTCGATTTTCACGATCTCGCGAAAATTGAAATACAATCCTCCATTCGATTCCCCCGCTTGAGGGATGTCGCACGCGACGCGGCTCCGCCCTTCCATATTCCTTTTTTTTTCCTCCCTTCGGTCGTGTTCTGCTACCATTTTTGGTCCTTTTCTACTTTCGATCGTCTATTTTTTTTTGCCCCCTTTGGCGAATTCTCATAAACGTCGAAGTGGCAGCCGCGCGAAAATTTGTCAGACGACGCGTTGTAAAGGATAAGCAGATCCCTATAATCGTTGGCGATGGAATGAGGCTAGAATGTCCCCATCGAACTTAACGGATACGAGGCAAAATTGACGATTTTTATCCACTTTTCGTCGCAATGATGTCGTAGTCGGTAATGGTAACGCGATGGCGTCTTTTATGACTCCGTGTAATAGTTTTTATCGCGACCTTCGATATTTTTCATACCCAATGCGAGCCGAGTGAAACGAAAGATTTTCCATGGGATAAAAGTGACTTTTATCTTTTTTAGACTCATGAATATTGGAATTTGTCAGAATTAAGATTCGTGAGTGGTATGTGCATATACATTGATAGTGACATTTTTCGTTACTAAAAATGCATCGCCACGAGGAATCGTATTATTTTCGTCGCTCGTCGGTCTATATTCGATAGTTGGCGAAGTAAACGTCCGGCGAACGCTACCGGTCATTGTTCGCGTAGGTTCGTGCATGAATATTGATTCGACAGTCCGGAATAGAGTCCGAAGCTTCGTTACCTGACAAATAAGTTATGACGAGCCCGACTGACCGAAGTAGCATCTGTATTCGTCTGGAAGTTCAATTCGACTCGCATCCCCCGTCGGCCTGCGACCGTTTCCGGAAAATCCTCTTATACGCTACGACTTCAATCGGCCACAAACACTGTCACGGCATACACACCCACATGACGAACGCGATTAACTGCATGAATCGCGTCGGCGGCCATGTATCGTAAGCGGCTTACAATTGCAAATGCGAAATACGTCTTTTTTTTTTGCACGGGCTGCGAGAACAGCGAGGATCGAAGGATGAATACTATCGATCGAGGGGTGAAGCATTAAAATTTCATCGGCCCATTCAATCCGTCAAGCACCGGAATTCTTCCGGGGGCGCTTTACGGTGGCTTATCAGTTAGCGTCGGAGCTGTAGCTTATTTGTTAACACTTTTCCTGATGATTTTGTGCGAATGTGACAATTTACAAATGGATTTTACTGAATTTGGATAATGGAAAATAGGTACAATTTTATCGGACAACAATGGTAAAATACTGCAAAAAAATGATGGATTACATTCAGCCGTTTTTGTAATGCTGCGCCTAAATGCAAAAGCAGCACGAAACAAATTTATTTTTGCCGAATAATATCCCAATTTTTTGTATGAAAACATTATCTAAAGTGGATCCGAGATTTTGCATAAAAGCAAAAACGCGCAAAGCAGAGTCTGCTTTTTTTCTACGGGATGACATTATTCGATGGATTTTGGAGTCGCTGATTATGAATCTTATACCAGATTTTTAAAAATTCAAAATGACGGATATAGTATGGAAACGATTTTTGGAAAATTCAAAAAGTGGTCGCAATATTTAGATATTCGAGATCTGGAATTTCCCTAACAATTTAAATTTAGAAATCAGGAAATAAAAAAAAACCGATTAACATCAATCGAGCGAATCTTCTGCCATTTTGGACCCGCCGAATTTTCAAAATCTGATTTTTCGAATTCCGTTATTTTCATGATTAAAAAATAAAGTTGAATTCTCCATACAACGGCGATGAATTAAAAAGTATTACGGAAAATATTAAAAGTTAAAATAAGTCTTAAAGATATTAAAAATTCTTAAAATCCATTTTTGAAATGGCTTTCATATAGTGTAATGAGAATATGCTAAATGGTAAGATAACAATAATTATATATTTTTACGTAATGATTATTGTCTTTTGTAGATTTTAAATATGAACGTCGACATTTTTGCTCCTTACCTGAAATAAATGATAAAAAATGTTAAATAATACAATATTACAAACATTGAAGTATTTAAAAAATTATTGTTATGATTTTTTATGATTTTTTATGATTTTTAAAATAATTTTTTATGGATTTTTTATGATTTTTTTAATGAGTTTTTTATGATTTCTTTATGATTTTTTAATCATTTTTTAAAAAGAATTTTTAATGATTTTATTTTATGATTTAATGGTTTTATTTTATTTCATGATTTTGATTTTGATTCATTTTATGTAAAATATTTCCTTCATACCTAATTTTCTAGTAATCACACTCGCTAAGGTGGTATAATAAGCACATCCATATTTTTATAAATTAAGTGTAAACCTTAATTCTATAACTTAATTTAATAAGTTAATTTAATAATAATTTAATGAAACAAATGATCGCAATGAAAATTAATTCGTCCAAAATCTCTATTCTCGTATAATAACGATAACAAAACATTAACGCTTGTGTGCAGTAACGATAATAATAATAATAATTCCGAGGCATTATTATTGAAATATAGAGATTAGATTTTAGGGAACAACAATAAGCGCAGCATACACTCGCACAAAAGCTCGTCAAATATTTGCACGAGTTCGGTGAGGCACTCGAGACATCTCTTCGCGCTGCTGGAAGGAAACGCTCGAGTGCTGACTACGGCTGCGACGTTACTGGCAAAGGCGACAAGTGCGACGATACTGCCGCAGTTCGCATTTTTGGTTCCCACTAACCAAAAGTCAAGATTAATTTCTGTTAAAAAATATTTTACAGCACTTTTATGACCTTACATGAAATTCCACAACATTCCATGACATTCCATGACATTCAATGACATTCAATGACATTCCATACATTACACAACATTCCATGTCATTCCACGACATTCTATGACCTTATGTGATATTTCATAACATTCCACAAAATTTCACGACATTCCATGTCATTCTATATCATTCCATGTCATTCCACGACATTCTATGACTTTATACAACATTCCAAATTCCATAAAATTTCACAAAATTCCATAGCATTCAATGATACTCCATGACCTTACATAACGGTCTACAACATTCTATGTCATTTCACGACATTCCACGACATTCCATGACCTTACATGACATTCCACAACATTTCATGTCATGCCGCGGCATTCTATGACCTTATATGACATTCCATAAAATTCCACAAAATTCCAATATATTCAATGACATTCAAAGAGATTCAATGACATTCCATAACATTACATGACGTTCAATGACATTCAATGACTTTGTAATGACATTCCACGACATTATATACGGAATTCTATGACTTTCTGTGACATCACATAACTTGACATCAATAATTTTATCGCTAGATCATATATGGGTCTACAACAAATGTATGTATACATGTGACCATTAACTGTCAACCGTTAACTGTGCGGCAGCTTTGTCTCCATTTCATTCTTCAATGCATTTAATACAAATATACAGTCAAACAGTATAGTAGGTGTTCTCGTTTCTGTAAAACTGCCATAGCGCCACGAGTTTCCATCAGCGGGTATATTCTACGCCGATTCGTTGCCGTTTCGGCTGGGATTGCGAAGTTGTAAATTGGAATTAAATTGCACTCGATAATGCACCGATTTAAATGTAAACGCGCGCAAGTGGAGGCTTTACGTATAGTCACAAATCCCGTATTGACTATGTCTTTACAATGGAGGGCGAGGAAAAGTGCCGTGCCGCGATTCGGTCACTTTTTTTTGTTTTGTTTTTCTTTTTTTTACAGCGAACCTCCAGCATTTTGATATCAAAAGTGATACGGCGAATACGGATATGCATATGAGAGCAATGTCTAGCAAACTTATTTATTGAAAGACGAGTACTAATGAATCGTGTGTAAAATTTTCTATTTTCACACATGGATCATGTAGCCGATCTTTCAGAACGGAAACGAAAGGAACCATCCTATTTGAATCGAGAATAGTCCCGCACGAATTGTGGCATTCATTGACTTCAAATAATCATTTTCGTTTACGAAAAATGGCGTCGCGCGGCAGTCGAACGTCATTTAATAAGCGTTTTAAAGCTTAAAAAAATTTTGATTTTTCGTTTGCAATCGAGTGGTGTATTTTTTAAATTGCCATTTCGCGAAGTAGTTAAGTGTGGACCGAGCGTCTCTGGTGTAGCTGGGAGCTCGAGCAAAATGAAACGTAAATATTAGGCTTGGTATTCGGCGAGAAGGCGAACTTAAAACCCCGCCCCATCGTATTAATAAAGATGAGCGCATTTTGTACACCCGGCACATCGTTGTACCTGCCGATCCGGCCAGAAACTTTGAGATCGCGCATATAACTGTCGACGAAATGTCCCGATTACAAATTCCTCGGCGACGTTATCTCGGCTTCTTGTGTCGTGTTTTTGATAAAGTTCTTTGACGCAATGTAATTGTCTTTTTCTTTTTGCCTTTCCTTAATATCGGTGCTAGAAAGAAAGTTGCGGATGAATTTGTTCTGCAACATCGATTTATCCAATGCGTGAGTTCAGGATTGCTCTCATACGGACATGACTTTGTAAAAGCCTTGCTTCGGAATATTTAGCCTTTTTTCAGCTCCTCGTCTTATCGGAGAATTAGAATAGTGCAAGAAAGGACAATCTCAAGTCCTTGTTTAACTGGTTTCAAAGTATTAGTTAGGTCTATTGTATTCACAGAAAGACTTTAATTAAACGTTATTAATCATGGTCTTCATTAAATCATCACGAGAATTCAGTTCCATTTATGTTCCAGTAGCATTTGTTCCAACGACTTTATGTCGTTTATTAGCTAAGTCTTAAATCAATCTTTTTCTCAATATGAAGAAACCTGATGCACACTTCACGAGAAGACAAATAAAAGATACAGACGTCTATCGCTAACAATAGAAAGTACATCAAATCGATAAACCAGCTAAGCGAGATGGCGTTTCAATATACTGTTTTTCTTCGCTTATTGTTTAGCTTTTTCGAAAGAATATTGCGAAATGTAGCTTTATAATAATAACAACAATGTGTTCTTTGTGTATTCTTGGTGTACTGAGACGACGATACAAAATTGATATTTACGTAAAGACGAAAGGCTGAATCTTACCATAAGTTGAAAAGTATACTCGAGCACATTGCAAAATTTGACGTAACTTGGAGTAACGTTATAATTTAATGAGAAATTACTCGCTCGAAAATTCCTTGTTTCCGGGTTGAATTTACCGTATCGAATTCAATGAATATTTTACAATCCCATTTTTTATGTATTAAGTATTATCAAAAATATCGATACATTAAATAAATGTCTGGATTCTTAACATGTCTTTTAATTAAAATATTTGTAATATTCAACCCAAAGTATAAATATCGTAATATAAGGCGATATACGTCGTATAATATCTAGTTTCTTCTTACGATATCTGATCGGTATCGGAGGACCACCATCGAATACGATGAACGTATTTGTCAATCCTGCATAATGAAGCATGCTGAAGATGATTAGGGAAGCATGCGTCTTTATCAATAGACAACGCAAAGACCATCGATATGATTAAGAATACAAGGGAGGGGAATACTCGCATAATTTGAAACACGTCTCCAACACAGTTTTCCAATTATATCGCACATTCGAGCATATTAAATTTCCTAGCTATAATGACGTGCCTGAAATCGGATTATGTCGAGAAATCCTGGTGGTATATACCTTATACGAGAGATAAGGTTCTCGTTAATGATCCCGTACTGACCTCTGGTAAAAGTTATCAGAAATTTCCCGATCCACCCCCACCCAGGGAACCCGCGAAGCTTCGAAACTATAGTACTGCAGTGGTCAAGGTTTCAGTCCTACGACGTTAATACGAAGTTCGTAATATTATTGATACACAGTACTCGGTTCTTATTATGGTAATTCTAAATCAGTATTCCAATGAATTGGTCTTCTCGCCGATTAGTTTCGATGATTAGTCGCGAGTTCATTGCAATGGATTATCAACATTGTCAATATAAAAAATATTGCTACAGTACATTTTATTTAAATTACCGAAATAGTACCGAAAATGTTGACAGATTACTGGATCGGACGACGACTGAAGAAATATTAAAACTACAAACTATATAAAAACAACAACTTTGTATTTGTGCGTTCTAAAAGTTAGTCAGTAAATTTAGAATACGGGAACGCAATGATGATCAAATATTATATTATAATTCGTATACATACATATACATACATATATATATGCGCCGTATTCAACAACAATTAATATATATTTCTAATTAAGTATGCAATGTCTCATATTAGGATTTAATCTATTCCTACTAGGTTATTGATAATTATATTATGATTTTTTTTTAACATTATGTTTTAAAACATTATAATCTTATACAAAAGTGAGTCCTGATAAGAATTAGACTTGTCTTTTTTTTTAAATTGCTTCAATTTCGACATTTATTCAATACAAAATTAAAATTAGGAAATTTCATTTTTAAAATAAAATCAAAACAAATTTTATTTTTTATTTATTTTTATTTATATTTATATTTATATTTATATTTATATTTATTCTATTAACAATTTTAATATAAAAAAAAAACTTTATAAGTGCTTTTTCTCGTTGAAAAACGCTTAAATTGCAATTATAACCGAATTTCCGGATCACTATAAATTTTCAATTTTTTGGGATCGATAGGTTCCTTATAGAATTTTGCAAACATTGATAATAATTATAGATAAAACGTAAATGAATAAGATCTGTTTGAAATTTCAGGAAATAAGTAGAAATGGAAAAAGTTAAGACGTATGAAGTTAATGGTGAAATGTCGATTTTATCAAAATTCCATAAAATAGATGAAACCCGGTTAAAGAAGTTGAGTCAAAGATCAATACCCAGCAAAGACAACAAGTAACAAATGTGTAACAAATATATCATGGCTACTTCTTACATAAATATGTTACACTAATGTTATACGTAATTGTGTTACAGTGTAGTTGACTGAGTGTCTCTACACATCTGAGCAGACAGATGTGCAAAAACTTTTTAAATAAAGTAAAAACAATTAAAAATAATTTCCATCAATAGTTTTATCATTTTAAATGTTATTAAAAATGTTAATATAGGGGCATCTAGAGGCATAACTGTATGCAATGATTCCTTTTATACACAGAAGAGTTTGACATGTCGAGAATAAGGAATGTAAATTTATCAAAACTGACAACAGACATATGAAAACAGAGACTACACGTCAATGATAATGAAAAGTTATCAGCTAATAAATAACATGAATAATTATAATTTTTTGTACACACACACACACATACACACACATTGATAACATCAATAATCAGTAAAAATCTTATTAAATTGAAAGGCAATTATTATAACGGAGATTAATATAATATCAAGAAATTCGTCAATTATAAAAGCAAAAGATAGACTAAAATGAATAAATTTAAATGATAGAAAACGAGTAATGTTTGACAACGATAATTCATAATTAAGTAAAATAACCTCAGAATCAATAGAATTTATCAATGACAAATATAATTAAAAGAACGGAATGAATTGTGCGAAAATGAAATTTTAAATAATAATGCACAAAACTAGTTAATAAGTCGTTATCATTTTAAAATTCTAATTTTTTATATCTAGTTGTCATGTTTTCGTTCGAAGTGAATAAAAAATGAAAGAAAATTTCCAAAAGCAATTTATAAGTTTGAACAAAACGAAGCAGACGAACAAATAAAAATCGAAAATTTCTGAAAATTTTACAATTTTAAACCCGTAAAAGTTAAATCCGATAATATCGGAGAATGAAAAAATTATACTACAACGAACAGTGATAAAACATAAGAAATATTGACGCAACGAATGAAACTGGACAAAAATGCACAAACGTTAAAAGACAATAAAATGAAAGGCTATAAAACAGTAAGATTCTTGAATGAAACAATGTTATGATGCTAATATCGATTCAGTATCGAAGAATAATTCGCGTCATTTCTTCAATATCCTTATTATTTTACTTCTTTTATTCAATTTTATACTAATATAAAACAGTTCTCATTGACAATAGAAATGACTATACACGTCACACCTTTGCCAAATTTTAGTATAGTGTTATCATAAAGATATAAAAATCGTTGTTATAATTCTTTTTTACTGTTACTTCTGCGTTTTTTTTTTTCATAACATTTTTGCAGGATTAAAATTAATCTCGTGCTTTCGGCGTGTCTTAAGGCACTGCCACGTTAAAAATTAACGGTCCAGTGATGAGGAGGTGTTGGGTCTGATACATTCGAGCATTTTTCGTTTTTCTCGATGAACGACAGTTTAATTAACCTCCCTTCGCCGGACGCTTCGAAATACCCACCCCGGTTTCACGTCACATCACAGCCCTTCCTTGTTACAACCCTTCATTCGAGACGTATTCTTGCAGACGTCATGTTCTGACAGAAAAGTCGTATAATTATCGGAATCGTAAATTTAATTGAAAACACGAAGTCTTTTATGCGATACGCGTTTCATGGTTTTTGGCAAGAATTGAGATTCTTTCAAAATGTTCGAGTCCGCGACATTGTTTTTTTTTTTTCAAATGTTATATTGACGTTCATTGACAGGCAATTTGCATGCATTTATTTGTATTCATTGATTTTGCATACGTGATATATAGATTTTTTATTCTCTTCGTATTGGTCATTTTATTGGAACTATATGGCAATTATTTATATACTTTAAAAAATTTTTCGCGATTATTATTGATATTTGTTAAATTTATTAATGAATAGGTTTCCTTAATGTAAATAAATATTTTTGAATTTACCTGATATTACTTTATTTATCATATATTGTTTATTTGTTGTAATTATAAATTTATTGTGTCGTAATATATAATTTATTAATAATAATTATAATTATTATTATTACTTTTTTTTCAATTAATAATATTATTTATTTTTCAATTAATTTTTACGAATGAGATTTATAAGACACACATGTAATGGCAGCAAAAATGAAAAGGATATACGTATATCCTTTTCATTTCATTATTTTGCAAATCTCATTTCCTTAAGAACCATCATTATAAAAAATGTAACAATAAAAAGTTTACGTGTAACGCTACTGTCCAATTCCATTTTTGCATTCTCCATTAGTATCGCATATAGCGGCCAGAGCCTAAAGGAATATCATTCGTCGGCTTTGAAGCCATCTTCCCAATGAAGTGGTCAGATCCATTAATGTCTCCGTAATCCTCCCTTTCCGTTTTATGTCGAAGTGCGCCCTTGTTACATATTCGTATCCGGTTTATCTCGTCCCGCAGTACGTACTGCGGAATAAAAACAGCCCCGATTTGGTAGGTCCGACACATATATTGAATCACAAGAGAGAATGTATTATTATCACTGAATTCGAGGACACGTTTTTCATTCTGTGTATGAACCCTCTGCAGAACGGCAACGTCCTCATCTCGTTTCATCTTATTAATGTGAATAAGATAACAAAAAATAATCAATTCAGTATTAAGTCATAGAAAAATCATAATAATCAACTCGTAATTATGAAAAAAAAAAGATCAGAAACTTTTTGATTTCACGGAGATACATGACGCACTTGACACGTTTTTATGTATCAGCAGAGAGCGAAAGCAGTTGAAAAATTCAGATGAAAAAAGTTTTTCCTCGTCATGCGTAGGAGGCCTACATTTTATGCACGTCATCTCCTTTTTTGCCGATGCTGGTTAAAAGATGCTTCCGTATGCGGAATATCGTAGCCCGCATTACGAAGTGTTATATTCCGCTCGTTGGATCAATGAAAACTTATGCGAAGTATCAAGCTCACTGAAATTTATCCGAGTGTGAAGTGGAATTAAAATCGCTTTCGCAAAAAGCGGCAAGCTTTAAACGAGCAACGAGGTTTTAAGATTATTGAGCTAGACATATGATGCATCGCGAAATATATATATATATAGGACCATTCGAACGATCAAAGTTTCGCAGACACTTAGCGTCAATTATAATACGTCTAAAGTGTCGAAAACCCATTATCTATACGTACATGCATGTATAATTGTAGTATATAATTCAGGGTGAAGTCCGGGGATCGTATAATTAATCGGCCAATCAACGTAGACGATGAAAAAAAAACAATGATTTGTTATTTGCGGTTATCGATACAATGGACTCGTATAGAATCTAAATGTGTTTAATTGACACGGTGAAATTGCTTGTATCTGCCAATTTTCGGTATATGAATTATTATTTATTAAGTTTTTTTTTGAAACGTGTCGAAACAAATCCAATTGCTTTTATTTGTTTACTAAAATTTTTAATTTTCATAAAAATGTTATTCATGAATTTTTTACTCCAAAACTATCAAGTAATAACTTTTATTATTTTCAGTAATCCATAAGATTCATTTGTTAACGATGTAAGAATAGTACATTTTTAATGACACAATACATTTTATTACATAAATTAGCATAATGAAAATGTAATTGCGAACATTTTACTTTCTTAATATTTACTTGCACCAGTAGACAACACGTGCTTTCTAATTCTAGATTTAATTGTTTAAACGGGCACAGAAATTCAATCTAGCAATCATTAAAAATCCATTTCGTTACAATTGCACACTTTCAGAAATTAAAGGAGATAAATCATTTATAAAGTAATAAACCGGCTCAACTATTTCAATTGCTTCAAAATTCAAGTGCTATTTTTACCACTGGATGTAAAGCTATTAATTAAACAATTCATTTTCAATCTGTCATCAATCGAGAGGGACCGTATTGAGGTTAAGAAACGTCCTGGATATTCTATAGCTCAATACCGTTTTCGTATTTCCATTCAATACTATAAAAGCGATCACTTATTATTTACGTCTTAGTAAAGATCTTCATTCACATAAAACAACATGTATTCTATGTCGAGCCTATTGACGAACGACGATGGTCGGACGTCAGACGATTTCCTCGACTTGCAGATTAAATCAACGGATCTTGATAGCGATTCTAACGATAAGCTAGTAAGTACACTTTTAGGCAGATTTAAGAGTCAAGTGCTCCATTATTATATTACCTGTACAAGAAGGTTAGAAGGGTTCCAAAACCATTGCAAATTTTTATTTCGCAATTTTTTTAATTCTCATTTTGGTAAAATGGTGAAATTTCTCAAATTCAGTTAAAGGCATACCGTGTAATCTTGGCAATGTGTTTTTGGCACTGGTTCTGAATCGATATTTTGTAATTGACTCGACAATGTTACTTTTTAACCTAAAAAATGTACACCTTGTGCAATAGAAAGCATAAATTTCACTTATACGATTTTCGTATTTCATGAAAACATTACAATTTCACAGTCAAAGTTCAAGTCAATAAAAGCTTCATTAAGGAAACTTAGGATAGTTCGAGGTTAGGGAGTGACGTTATCGACGTTCAAATATATTGGACATTCATGAATTGCTTGTTGTTCTTAACCAAAATTTTACAATTACATTTTTCTTTCATGATAGACGCAAATACCATCGCGAATTGTGCCATCTGTGAATGGCTTTTTTCCAACAAATAGCGCCACAACGGTGCACCGGTGGGAATCGTCGAATACGGAATTGGAGAAGACAAATACCATCGTGTCTCCGGAAGAAACAAGTGGACATGAAGAAATTCGCGTACAAAGAAAGTTTTCCGAAGAGAAAAACAGTTCCGTGACCGGAAATCCTAAGGAACTTACGGAGGCTGCCTCGAAAACGAACACAATCATCTCGTCCGATCCACGCATCACGACGGAAGATGTCCAATTGATTACTAAACACGTCATGGCTCTTGATCGTGCATCAAATCCGTTATTGTTCAGAGACAAAACCCCTCGCAATAGGCTGAGTTTTCTCAAGCGCCGATCAACCGATAAAGGCGACCGCTCTTCAATTGTCGACAAACTTTTGAAACAACAATTGAAGAATAATTTTTAAATGTTCAGATTCGACCAATTCTCATAATATCCGTAAAAATATATATGCCAATTATAAGGATTATAGATAAAACGGAATATTGATCATGACGAATATTGGGAATAAAAAAGAATATCTTTGAAGAATGAAAAGATATGCACTCGTAAGAGCAAATGCTTTCAATTCACAATTTTAATCTCTCGACAGATTTGTCGTTTTATGACTGCGTACGCGCCAATCTCTGAGTATACGTCAATGTTTCAATTCTTTTTTTTTATATGAATGAAATTCGTGTTGTAAAGACAGGATGCGGGTGCACAACTCACTACTCGTATAACAGGCAAAGGATTAGCGTTCCACCAATTAAAATTCGAAGCCGAATGTGATACGAGCAAAGCGCGGTTTACAGTTTGACCGTTTTAAAGTCGTAATAATCTGACGAGAGCTCCTATTAATGTAACATATTAAAACTGCTACAAAATGTATCTCCGCCTCGTCGCTTAAAACCGGAATGTTCAATAAAATTTTTATAAACGTTAGCGAGTAACAAGCCGAGTTTCCGAGGTTTTTAATTGCGTTTGGTCAAAAAGTACCGCCAGGGAATAACAGCAGCAAAATGACGGGATTTTGCCTTTCATGTCCGCTGCGTATAGCCAAAAGTTGGACTAAAATCCCAATAACGAGCGTATAGACCGTAGACATATAAGGTTAGGTTAGGGTTACGACTGGTTTCTCTGTGCAAATACCACAAGTCTATGATGGAAACGTGAAATCTAACCTAGAATTCGCTTGCATTACCAACCCAGACATCAAAATAAAAAATAGTCCATAATGATCTCAGAATGGGCTCTAAAAGACGTCAGATGTCCCACTTTCTTTCAGACATTTGACCTTCATTTTTACCTTTATTTGACTTTGAAATAACCTTGAAGACCGACGGAAAAATCCCATATGGGATCCCATGAGGGAATTTGATATATATATCGTTGAATAATAAACGAACAGTATTGTGTTACGACAATTAATTCGATAAATTTTTTGTAAAAAAAAAAGAAAAAAATTATATATATACAAAAGAAATAATTTTAATGAAGAAATCACTAGATCGCACTTTGAATTGATTCCTATAACCTTCGAGCTTACATTGTCTTAGTTATCCCGCGGTTCTAGAACATATTGACTAGGTTAGTGTTCTGCGGCTGCAATTTCCATTTTGCGAAAGCAATCTCCCTATTGTCGAACAAGACGTCGTTTCCGTCAAGATGTGCGAACTTGATGAAATTCTGTTTGGACACTCAGGTATTACTTGTTTAAGACAGTCGAGCACAACATGAATAAATTAATGAATGAAGATGTCGTCATCCAATAATGAATGTTAATAAAAATGCAGCTGTCAGCATCAGGACCAAAGATTTCACCGGCGTCAATTCAAATATATTTTGTACATTTTCATTCATTGAAAAACAACTTTGTCTGATCATCATTCAGCACATTTCATGAAAAATTATTTATTTCTAACGATAATAAAAGAAACACAAAATAAGAATCAATGAAAACACTGTGTTTATCGATTTTCTCCTCTTTTGTGTTTTATTACATTTTATATACATTGCAACACTAATTAATTTTTTTCCCGACTGCTCAGACACTGACAGGGCGTCAGAGACGAGGGGAGGGGTGGCCGCGAGAGCGTTATTCGGGTCGTCGTGGACTATACGCGGAGCGTTGGAGTGCTTCGATGACTATAGTCGGGAACAACAAATCCCCAAAGTTATTCAGCGTCTGGGAAAGTGCCGCAGAGTTATTTGGAAGAGCTCAAGCTGAACCCAATACGCCCGAGGCGGAGGGTTGTTAGTTTCGTCTCTCAAGTTTCAAATCTCTTGCAGCTCGAGCGAGACATGAACGAAGGATCCAAATTTCAATGTCGAAACACACCGTGCAGTGCCCCGTGCACGCGTATGTGCAAAACTCCTTTCATCTTCAAGCGTCGATTATTAAATTATTAAACCTAAGATCATTTGCTTTTTCTGTGTCAATTGTTAGATGAAGTCAATTGTGTTTGATATTTTATCGATCGTATAAAAAAAATTACAATTAGTCCAAAATGTACTATCCACAATGGCCCAAAGGTAGACGGCGCTAGCCTTATAAAACGTATCGTATCCGGGCATAAACACACCCATTAAATACAATAACAATAATATTGAATGCTCCATTGATTAATTGCCGAATTAATGTGTTTAATATCATCGGCATTGAAAATACCGCATCTAATTATATTCAATTACAAGTATACCGTCGAACATGCGTTATTCCAAACTATATGTATCTATGCCTGGGAGGATTTCAGCCACGGTACATATCGTAACTTCGTTATCGAGGTCTGGTTATATTCTCCGACGTGTGATTACGCTCATTAAGCTCTAAGATGATCCTCTTACTATATGGTCTACGCAGACTCCAAATTTTCCAAGGCGGAGTCAAAGTTGAACCAACTATGCTGTGACGACGAACGCAATCGTGTTTGTAAACTTTCCGATTGACTCGTCGTCTGTAGTTGTATCGAATGGTTACAACACACTGATGTCTCGTCGTTTGTTGATTAATCGTAGCGGTGATTATCGACAATCACGGTCCGCTTAGACAGAACTGATTAAAGATGTTATTCTTCACTATAACAGAGACATCTTGGAAGATCGTATAAAGGTGAGACTGGGATGAAAGAAACGACGTCGCTAAAGCTGAAAAGATTCGATCTTCAGCCGGGAAATTCGTTAAGTTGCCTCAACATCTTGCCTCGCATCCAAATTACAATTGGAAGCGGAATGTCAGAAAATGATGTTTACCCAGCGGCCCGGCGCCGACATCAGCACGGGTCCGCGCGGGAACATCGCGCCGAGTTCGACGAATGCCACAAAGTTAAATTAAAAGATCCTCCGGAAGGTGGTGGTGGGGCACGTATCTTCGCGTAATTTCCTTACCGCAGGCGTTGCGATTTGGCATGGCGATTTATTTGCGTCGGTGTACGCCGAGGTTAGGTAGGACGGCGGCGGCGTCGCATCGCGTATACCCGAGGGTAGACTGTGTAAACAACCGGCGCAATTTCCCGCCTTCGTTCTTGAGAACGCACCGAAAGAAAGTTTGCCGAAGAAAGCTGCGTCTTCGTGGCGCGCTTATATCAGCCCGAAGTTAGGCCTTTAGGTCGCTCGAGAAAGATGGCCGAGAAGAAGAATGGGGCCGAACTTTGATAGGAAGGAACTCCCCGGCAAACGAGAAAACATCATCTGGCAATTAACGATGAGAAATAATTCGCGGAGAGGATTTATCGTGCATTCTTGGGAACTATTTACTGTCGCGACGAAGTACGATTTCAAAGTCGTTGAAAAAATTATGTCATCAATGACACTTTGACACTATTGAGAGTTAAATACATCATTTTCAATTAAGAATTTTGTTAATTATTAGTTAATTATTAAGAACCAAACCTGATGGTTTCTGTCGATATTCGCCAACTATATTTGTCACATTTCGTACATTCATTACGTCAATCGTTGCACCACTTGCGAAACCGATGTAACCGATTGTCAATAATGGATCACGACGCAGCGCTCTTCCATTTCCTCCCCGTACAATAGCAATTCGCATTCAGGTTCTCCTTTCGCGATGAGAGAAGATTAGAAACCCGCGGATATTATGTGCTAAGTAAGTCTGCAGTTGCCCGTAATTCCGGACAATTTCGGGTTTAGTGGTTTCTGCTATTTGCGCGGGAAATTGCACCTGCTGATGTCACATCCGTTGACTCTCTCCCCATAGTCCAATTGTTCGGCTAGAGAAGCGACCGGGTCGATGGTGGTAGTTCCGCGTCCCCTTTCCTTTAATCTCCCGGCGTATAGTTGTGATCATACGCTGGAATAAATTTACGTGTACTTCAAAATCGACAGTTAGTTGAATACACTACGGCGACTGGCTGAAGGAGTCAGCTTGCACATTATGCCGGTATACGGAGGAATCTGGTACGGGTCATTGTTTAGGAAGACAGTTTGAAATTCTGATGTACGATTCGAAATTTTCAACTACAAACATTTTAAATTCATTTTAAATTCAATAAAAAGAATATCTGATTAATGCGTGAACTTATTCTATACTGACAAATGTCCTTGACAAGGCAACGATGGATTAATTCCAGATTGTCGCGATGCGAGTGGAAAGAAAAGGCAATGATTTGAGCGAACACTGGAAAATCACGTTATGTAACGAAACGCCGATAATGACACAAAGGCACGCGTGGCAATCAGAGTTAATGGAACGTCTGTTTCAAGACAGGTACAATCCTATTGTTTAATTGAACCGCGGTCGCTTCGCCATTGGCGCATTTCGGTGTGTTTGGCCAGACCGTAATAGGCAATCTCACAGACCAATGTCACGTTAATAACGTACAGATTCCCCGGAATTTCCATTCGCACGCATGTAAGTACGCTAGAATATCTACTAATTATCCGCTGATTCCGTATTGACATATTGCTTACGTCCGTTATGCATATAACGTTACCAATAAAGATATACGGTTCAGGATTGGCCGGTACATTCCGTACAGCGGGTTGAACGCTTACGATGCTTTATGATGCACAGGATATCCAAAAGTGTTACTCTTAAAAGAAATTCGATGGAAAAGTTGTGCCATTGAAATCCGCAAGATTTCGTGACGAGAATGTGTCACCTTAATAAGGACGCAGGCTAATTGTTAATTTCTGGATATTTGACACGGTCTGCCGCGGAAAGTGAACTTCAGTTACAGTCAATTACAAGTCACCTAGATTGCCGACACCTTCGTTAATGTCGGGAACGCTTGTTAGAGTCGTCGTAATTCAGTTTTACATCGTACCAGTTTGTTATCAAATTACTGTCAAGTAAAATTGCAGCGTAACCTAACCCGTGACTGATGTTTTCTGTTTCAAATCCGTAGTATTATTCTACATTCTTATTTTGGTGGATAATCTTTAAACATCGAAAAGAAAACAATTTCTGATAATTATTATTTTGAATATTTAAAATATTCATGTATAACAATTATTCCTTTTACGATGCACCGAAGTTCCATCTCCGGACTATCGCGGATCTGAGTTATCGTTATGAAAGTTGATGACTGTTCCATATTTTACGTTCTTTCCTAGAAATTTTGTTTCCAGTTGACTTTATGTTTTCCTTTCGTCTCATACGTATTCATGCTTTTACCCCTCGGTGTTGGTTTCTCATCATCATTTCTCCATCATATTCGCGCCTCTCTGATGCAGCTAAAATAGTGTCGTGAGCTTTGATAAAAAAAAAAAAAAAACCTTATCACCGGGGCACCGAGAGAGCCAATGTGTCGGGGAGATGCAGTGGATGATTTAACGCTGCAATATTCTCGGGCAGGGTGAGCACTCTCAGTTATTAGAACTTGAACATTAAGCCTGGCCGAGTAATAGAGGGATGATGTGCGATGCGTGTTGAAGGCATTCGACTTTTTTTTTCTCGCGTTTTGTTTAGAATTCACTACAATGAAATACCGCGGATTCTACGATCTTGACATACATCAGAGTAATAAATGTTTTATCGTTGGTTGCCAATCTAGTATTTGAAATTTTTTGACAAACAAAAGCAAGAAACTTGACCGTAATCATAAAAATTATTGAAAAAGTAAGCATCTTTTGATTCATGAATATATGTTTTTCATTCTAACAATAAAATTTGATAATAATAATTTCTTAGGCGAGTGTCGTTTTAAAAAACGGCAAAAACTTTCGTTTGCATGCATCGCAACTTTGATAAAATGTCGACTTCGATTGATAGTGTAATCCAATATTATAAATGGTTGCTGCTGTGGGATCGCGCGAAAAGAAGAGCTATTTATCACACCTCGAGCTGTCCTATCTTGCGAGCGTTAATTCCTTGCCTTATAATAACGATTTATTCTTTACCCAAGACAATTAATTGATTGCGAATAAATATATACGTCAACATCTTCTGCAGTCGTTAAATCATTACATATAATATTCGAAATTCTTGTTTAAGTTAACGTTATCCCCACGAAATGACTCGCTTTAAAAAAATGAGACGACGATTTCGATTTCAGGAAAGTATCGCTAATCTGCACATCATTTTCTTCTTGAACCGTAGTCACAATGGTTTCATTGTTGAGAAAAAAAGTAATACAGTGTAATAATTATCCTTTTGGCATTGATAGAATATTTCAATAGAACCAGCAGAAACGTTGTCTTCGATGTATTCGAGTATATATAAAGAATTGACGTTTTGACGGAAAAATCGATCGATAGTTCGAGGGATTGTATTTTCCGACGGATTCAAAGGAACTTAATCCGCGCCACTTATAAAGTATCGCCTTTGATGTCTGTACCTCATCTCTGACAACCCAAAAGCCTTTGGGAAAGTAAGCCCGAATTTTTTGCTTTTAATTAGAAAATTTAGCGGGGCTTCCCCGATGTATAGAAGAAATATACACCGGTATAGGCTTTACAATCAAGCTTGAGCGTCGTATAATATTCGTATATATACATGTAGGCTGTTGGCTGAAATTATAGGCGTATAATGGGCCTCGTAATTGGTTTTTGACGTAAAAGTTTTGATCGAGAAAACTCATCAAAGGAGGGAGGCACCTGCCATGCATCCGTGGATTTATTAAAATTTCAAAATTAAGAGCGTAAAACCGTTTTATTCCTTACATCTTTGTATTTACACTAGAAGGGAAGGATGAAAGGCTTTTCGGATAATTATTCTTCATCACTTTTTTTTTGTGAATTGGTTGCTTCGACTTGATGAACCGTTTGGGAAAATTATATACATATATGTATAGTGTTGGTTTGAAAAGTTCAAAAAATTGAAAACATCAGCGGAACTAAATAAGAATTTCTTAAAATGATATTTTTGTTCTATACATTTTGTTAGCTCGACTCAGATTGTAAGATTTTGTCATTTTAACGATTTTATTGAAAATTGATAAATTGAGAAAAAAAATTAATTTTTTTGTACTCCGTGCGTTATCGTTGATTTTACGCACTAGGGCCGAAATGACAAATGCGAATAATTAATGCACTCACGTACTATTGAAAAATATCGTATGCAACACGTGCGAAATATCGATCGTGAACTCGTGCGATCGTAACACTCTCTTCGCTCGAGTGACAAAGTTATCACCCACCTGAAAATCGTTATATTTTCACCCTTGTTAATAAATATACTGAACGCATTGATTAAAAAATAAAAATTATTATTTACAGGTATAATTTTTGCGTAAAACAATGAATTGATGAAAAGTAAACAATTTTAACACTGGATTACAATAAGAGAAATTAATTTCCTTATAAAGTTGTCTATTTTACTGAATACAATAAAAAAAAAGTTTTATATCAGAAACTGAAAATAGATTCCTTTTGATCGTTTTTCACGTGGTACATTAAAGGCATTATATAAAACTCTAACGTAGAGGAAGTAGTTTAATGATCAAATGATTTTACCAGTATAACTTTTGATTTATGAACAACGGATTTCGCATTGACGTGGCGTAATCAAATCCATTACTGATGCTTGCCGCTCATTCATCTTGACAGATGGTGAAACCATGCGAAGGAAAACGAAAACTCTGTTTAAACACCATGCGGCTGTAATGGAGACATCATTATACTTTTTTAATGGCATATAAGATCGACGTTTGACGCGAGATTGAGTGCTCGCCTAATGCAATTGGGAATATTTTTGCAGATTTTACGATTTATTTGCTTCCTGATTTTTTATCTTACAAGTTTACAGAAAAAATTATTTTATGGAATTGCGATATCAACTGTGTTTTATGTTCATACTCAATTTTCAAAAAAATCTTATCCATTTACCACCAAGAATTATCCAATTTCTCGATATTCTTTCTTCTATTTATAAATAAGCTTTTTTTTACTGTTTTCATATGATTTATGGAAAAAATTCTATTTCTGAAAAGTTTAGCATAGCATAATCGTGGTGTAGTGAACTTTCAACGGGATTAATATCGAGAACCATCATCGTCCCGCACCGTTGCGTCGTATTTGCTTATGTCCGTTCTTCGCTGTTTAATATTATGCGGTTTGCATTATTCATGTTACCGGTGTTTTTTTTCCCTTAACCACCAAGAACTCTTAAGGGGATTCGGAAAATGAGAATGCGAACGCATACCCGCAACTCCCTGTGATTTGAAAAATAATTCTCTTCTCAACAATAATAATATAACATTCGTAATCGTACGTCGAGCAATTAAGGTTTCACTCAATTTTAGTCATTTTTCATTTAATATCATTTTCCTCTCTGTTTTATTTGTTTTTTGTATTATTGAAATAATTTTGTATTTTCTCCTTTCTACCAACTTTTCATTTTATTAAAATCTTTGTAATTTTCGTTTATTATCACATTCAAGGAAATACAGGGATTTCAAGTTATACAACGGCTGGGGTCGTAAATATAAACTTCAACCCTTTAATGCGTGTCGTGCAGGAGGTATTTTAGTGTTGCCAGACTTTTGGTACAGTCTTTATATTTGAAGTTATAAATTTTAAACCGTTCCAGTAAAACGTCTGAAAATGAACAGGAGTATACGCACGCCATGTGCACCCCTATACCTAAAACTACGGGCAGGTTCTACCGCATGATCAATCTGAACGGGCTGTATATTAACATTTTTTATAAGTCTTATGTGCAGACTTTGATAAATGCATAAATAATACAATAAAAACATTTATTGAAAAAAAAAAATATATATATAGTTATTTACCACCGATCAATCGATAAATGGCCAGGAAACTTAAATAAAAAAAAAGAAACATTAAACGAAAGATTACGGACGAAAAAAGTTCGCATTTGCGTTAAAAGGTACCGTGTGCCTCGTATGTGTACTCCCAACATAAATCACAACTTCTTACGTAAGCCGATAACTGATAAGCCGCCCGTACTTTTCGAAACGCCCTGGAAATCTTAACAAGGCCGCGAGCAAAGATGGAATACGAGAGGAACTTTTGACGCGGGAAAACCGCGGATTCCATTAACGTTTTCCCCATAGTCATCGATAATAAATTTTTTGTTGTTGTTGTTTTCAGATAAAATATGCTCGAAATATATCGGTGGAACGCTACATCTTGCAATATTTGTCGAATTGCTGATTTATTCGATGACTGGAATGCTAATGTTTAGATACAATGATTATAGTTGCGAATGGATGGAAGAAGGAAAGAATTGTAACGGAAAAGAGGGACAAAAAAAACACAGATCAAGTAGTGAATTAAAGAATGAATCATTAAATTAAAAGAAAAAGAATGAGAATATCAAAATAGATGTGAAAATCAATAAAATATACGAAATCGATAAAATGATAAAGTTAAAAAAAGAAACGTACTGCAAATATGGAATTCCACTAGTGCACAATATGTGTCTCCATATTTTTTTCTGATTAAAAAGAAAAAAAAAACGTTAATATCGAATGACCAATGGAATGGTTACAAATAAAACTGGAAATATTAAATGTATCACATTTAGAACTATGCTTCTTTTAGAAAGATACAGTACTATAACCGTCCAATTCTATAATCACGGTTAAGCTCCCTCTCTTATTCTATACACCCCACCCTCTACTATTTATCGAAAGTTGATGTACATAAGTTGTTGTACAACGACATTCATCACTACGTATATATGTGTACCTATACTTGGATTTTGGGGGTTAGAACGGAGAAAAGTATATATAGTCCTGGACAGGGATTATTACTGTATACAGTCATTATAAATTTTACTATACTTTTTACAATTTATCATTATATAAGCCATTCAAGTCGAATGCGCATTTCAATCTTGTCACATTTTTTTTTTTTTTGCCAAAGGCAGTTACAATAAAAGACAATAATCGAGGATATATAAGAGAGACGGGACGGGGAATTCAGGTTTTCTGAAGAGTTTTCCGATAAACCAGCCGTAGAACGTGTATAACTGCACGATTAATCCGCAGAATGTTCAGACGGCACGACACAGCTGAGATTTATTTCGCGAATCGTTTCGTGTCCGTAAGCGGGAAACGTAAGGTGCGGTTTTCGTAGAGTGGGTAATCGATCCATCGACACGCTTCAAGGCCCTGCAGTCTCGTTTGCATTCTCAATTTCGTTTCTTGGAAGACTTATCAAGACAACAACAGTGACAGTTGAGAAAACGGCAAACTGATACGAGATACGGAGAATCTGAAACGTTGTCACTTACGTAAATATGAAGCGTCTCTCAACCGGAAATTCAATGGTTTCCGTAAAGCTTATACCGAAGAGAAATAAAGCTGCGCATTGCCTCCGATACGTTTTCTCAGTCAAACGGAATAATACCGAATTTATGAATGTTACAAAAAAATGAAAACAACACAAATAAAGTCGCTTCTCTCTAAGGTCTTAATTCAACCTTCAGAATGGAAATAACTTGACGTCATATGGGGGATGAATGAGGGTCTACGCGACTTCAAAACTCATATATGAACCTAAAATTAACAGGTGGTAAAATTTCAGGATTAGACGAGCATATAAAAGGAGACCACCTTAAAGACGATTAGGAGCATCAAACGAAACCATCTTTGATCCTGTAATGCTGAAGTGGACTTACAGTTTCTTTAGAAACTGGACTAACATAACCTAGATTTCATTCTAATAGTTCAAAATACCATGCTACTTTTGCCTCGTAAACAAACATCAGTCGAGTCATGTATGACAATTTTTTCACATGGACTAAAATTGCCGAAACCTGACAATTTTTTAAAACGATATTAAAACCCGAAAAATGCCCATTACGATAAAATTGATCGGGTTCCTCTCTCGCTCTATTATCACGGCTGATGACCGGCGCCTTTAAAGATTCAGGTCATTTTAACCACTCAAACGTATGTAATGCGTAATCCCCTCGCCCGACCAAAACGGCTGGGCATAATACGTAATCCAGAAAGGACGGGGGGGGGGGGGGTAACGTTGGAGGGGGGTTAGGTCTGCCTGCATAATCGACCGTGGAATTGAATTCTCTCAACCGCTATCTCCCACCACCCCTATATATATATGTGTGTATCCGTCGCTCTCTCGTCGACCAGCCGCGTCTCGCCTCTTCCTTCTCTTCCGTTATCGAGTTCCTCTCTCTCTCTCTCTCTCTCTCTCGCTGGCTCTCTCGCACCCTCGTGTCCCCAGTGCCTCAGTTCCTGTCACTTTGTCTCTCGCTCCGCATTACGGTGCCGTTCCATTCTATGAGCTAGATGCTACCGCTAGATCGCCTTTAATGCATTCGCGGTATATATACGGAGCACATATTGAAGCCCGCGATTTTGCGCCGTTATGCAATATCTGCGGTCCTTGGTTAGAGCCCGCAGTAATTGATTATAATGTCGCGTAATTATATACATGATTTCGATAAATTGAAAAATCGCGGCGGCGTAATGCGCGCCGCTATAGCTGAAATTATCGATGGAAATCGTTACACCGATTGTATCGGCATGAATCGAGCATTGAATTTGGAATTAAATTATCCGGAAGATGATACCAAGAAACTGTAAAAACGTCATGCGATTTTTGACATTCCAATTATTATTGTCAGATAAAGTGAGAGGTGTAATGTATAAGTCGTTTCAACAATCATTGTGAGCTTATTGGTAGCCGACGAGAAAAAAAAGTTTGAAAATTGTCACTGCTGAAACGCGATCTTGACACGACGAATCCCAGTCAATCACGAAGTAACATTTCTCTAATATACAGGGTGCCCAAAAAGTATCGGAATACGTGTAAAAGTTTTTACACGTTATGTTATTTACCCAGGTTAAAGTCATTACTTTCGGTGCTGGATATAATAGTGTCATTGGTTTTGACCTTGCCGATGATCTTCAACGTTATTTCGTTTTTTTCACCTTGGAAAGGTCAAAAATGAAGGTCAAATGTCGGAAAAAAGACCTTCAAAAGGTCGGGTCGAGAAGCTTACTTTTTTTCAGACATTTGACTTTCTTTTTCGACCTTTCCACGGTCGCGAAGTTTCTGGGTTGAGAGAACATATTTTATATATATAATGTATGAATCTAGTACAACTCTTGGACAATCGCTTATCTCAATTTATTAGTAAACAAATCAAAATTCTAG
The DNA here is from genome assembly GCA_030522945.1 of Trichopria nigra. Classification (NCBI taxonomy): domain Eukaryota; kingdom Metazoa; phylum Arthropoda; class Insecta; order Hymenoptera; family Diapriidae; genus Trichopria; species Trichopria nigra. The sequence goes on along the minus strand of JAPYZR010000374.1, from coordinate 5,988 downwards.
AAATTAGTAGAACATGCGAGAAATTTTAACAACTAAAATTTAAATTTTGAAATATTTATTACATTATAAATGAATATATTAATGTAATTATATTAGTGTAAAATTTCAATTGTAATAAAGTTATTAAAGGATTGGACAGGAACTTGTGTATCAGGTCATTGTAGCAAATTTCAGTGATTACGACGAAACTACATTGAACAATTGAATAAGTTAAAAACATCGTAATTGAGAATCGTTGAATCAAACGTTTTCGAAGTTGTGGTAAATATTACAAGATTTTGTTTTTAAAAATTCATATATAGTATGATTTTAGTTATGAGCTAGTCTTTTAAAAAAGTATAGTTTTTCTGGAGTGAAATTTCACTCTTTTGTGATTGAATTGGAGACATATCACAATACTCCAAGAGCGAAATGGCGCGATTAAAAAAATTTAAGTTGTTGTTTCAAACAATATAGATCAATTTTAACACCAAGAAATTTAGAGAATACATAGAAATAATTCTGATAAAAAATAAATAAAAAATAAAACAATAAATGAAACTAGACAACATTTAATAAAAAACTATTTAAAATAAATGGTGATGATTTAAGAACACTAGAAAAGTCGAGAAAACGGACAAAAGAAACAAAATTTTACAAGAAATGATAAAAAGTTAAAATGTAGAATAGATATTGCATAAAAATAAATAAAATTTAAAGAAAGTTAAATTAAGTCAGAAAACATGAATTTTGAGCTGAAATTCTTAATACACAAAACTTTGATTGTTTCATTAAATTGAGCAGTTGCCGATTGAATTGAAAATTTAATTCAGAATTAAATTAGAAATTATTAAGTATGAAGTATTAAGTACAAAGTATGAAGTCAGTAAGACCATTGAACGCAGTTAAAACAATACGTCTAAGAAGTTTAAGTCAATAATATATCATAGAGAAAAGTTATATTTCGATAAAATAAGTTGAGTCTTGTCATTAAATTTAATCCTTAATCTTCCATCTTTCATAGACTATACAACAAATTTAAAAATATTATTATCAATAATATTAAAAATATTTCATTCATATTCAGATATCCTATAAAGTATCAGAACGAGATAAATATTACATTTGTATATATATATATATATATAAATATTATGCCAGGGAAAAAATGGATTAGATATAATTATATGTGAATCATGTATGATTATATATGGACCATACATGATTATATCTGGATCATATATGTTCCAGATATAACGATATATAATTACATATGGATTTTGACAAGATATAAATATATGTGGTCATATATCGTTAGATCTCAATTATATATGACCATATTTGGAACATATATATGATCCACGATATAATTATATCTGAATCCATTTTTTTCCGGATATATTCGACTTCCAGTATACTCTTAATTACAAAAGACAATTCCTTAAAAAACAAAAACTTAAATAAATAATTCTTTTACTTAAAAGGGAAAGCCGAATACAACAAAAGAATCGCTAACTGATTTTACAATGAATTTAAGGCAGTAAATGGTAGTGGCGTCGATTCCCGGGGGGACGCAATGGAGAACCGATTTTACATTTGACGCGCAGACCGTACACGTTATGGCCCGCGGCGCGGTTAAATAAAAATAAAAAAAATACTTGGTCCCAGTGCAACCGCCAAATGGGAACCGATGGCGAAAATGGACTATTTTACCGAGTGCTCGCCGGCGAATTTATCGTAATATAATAGGTCCGCTCATTGTCTGAAATACGCCGAATAATAGAATATGAGAGAAAGGCTAAATCGCCTATTCGAAAGATAAAAAAAAATGATTGATCGCGAAATGTGACATTGGAGAACGATTCTACAGTCCGTCAAGATAAAATCACTCGTTCTACACGAATCGAATAAAACATTAAGCTATATCGCGATTGTTAGAAGTTGATAATGGAAGAATGGTGTACTTTTCAAGTTTTGAAATTGTTTAATTTTACCGTCATATCATTACCGGAAATCCATAAAAGAAACCTATCCGATCTGTAAACAAGATATATGCCAAAAAGAAAAGAATAGAATTTTAACATTGATAATCACCAGAAATATTCATAATTGATAAAAAATTCTTTAATTATGAAAAATGTTTCCAACGATATATATTTCGATAAATAGAAACGCTTCGATAAACTGAATGGAATAATAACAACCTCGAAATAAAAGATATTTCGTCAACGATTGAAACGATACACGGTATACAAGAACAACGATAAAAATGCGAATGGAATTTCATAAAAGTGCACGACATTCGGGCTCGTTCCATGAAGCGCAAACATGGATGAGAGTCAATGCAGCGATGTTCCCGGTGCAAATTGTAAATTAAACGATAAACTTTGTGAAAGGGGGCGACTCTTTGTTGTGCGACGATCCATTAGCCTGGCCGAACGTAGGCTCTTTTCACTCGTGCGAGCCGTTTACGGGGCTTCCGCGTCGTTGGGACTTTGTCCTTTTTACCAGAAGAATGGGTACTAATATCCACGATAAAGTCTCGCGATCGTCTGTATACACCCTTAGACCGTGGGTTCATCCTACGGCGACGAACTGACGTAAAAGAAAACTCCTTACTTCTAACGAGCCCCCTCGGGAAACTTTGTTTTTCTCCGCCTCCTATATATATATATTTCTTTCCTGTTTTCAAGGACCTTCCAACCGGACTCGCCCTGTTCGAGAAACTGTATACATATATATAAATATATATATATATATGGGACCAATTAAAACTATTCATAGCCAATTTGTAGACTTTGCGACGTTTACTAGTGATGATCTTTAATAAGTTGATCGATTTTCAACGAATGCGATGTCATTCGATCGTATAAATGTCTAGGTTTGCGGTTACTGCAACGAATTTCAGTCCAGAGACACGCTGGACATTTTTATATCATTTTATAGTGCATTCTTTAAATCGCATTATATGACGGATATAAATAGTATATCCCAGGTGCAAAATTTATATATGACTAGTTATACACAAAATTGGGCATACAGAATCTATATATATATTATATATTCATTATATATAAAGATATATAAATTATATATTATAATTACATATAAAATTGCATATACAACCTGGGATATTTTTCGTAACTAGGACGCAAAATGACATTTTGCAACATGCGTGCACGTTCATTTCTGTCGCGCTACAAGCAGGGAGAATATTCGATTGGAATTAATCCAATTATATTTATACATTTTTCGTAGTTCTTCCACGTGGGCGCAAAATCACATTTTGCACCCACGTGACCCTATCGTGACAAAAAATTATTTTTTTCAGAACACAACACGAATATACTACTAATCAGAACTTCCAACAGTTGCAAGTAGGATGCTATTTATATTCATCATCTATCAATTACATCACGCGAACAAAAAAAAAAAGAAAATATAAAAAGAAGAGATCGTGCCGATAAAACAAGGAAAAGCTATTTCAAGTTAAGAGCGGCGAAGATTTCAGTTCTCAAGCTTGCAGCTCTTAGATAACGGTACCAATTGAACAACCGGCCGACTGGCGAGTCGTTCTTACCGCCAGATAAGATTATTTATCTGACGGGTTAATTTATTCTGGATTAAGGGGGGGCTTAGACTACGGCAGACAGGCGGCGGGAACTGCGCAGTTTTGCGCTTCGGATATAACATCCGCGATACCGCAGACTCGGAGAAATTTCCATATACATAATTGCTTCGTTGTCGCTCTAATAACGTAACTTTCTTTCTCTAAGCTTTCAATCGCAAAAATGAAAAATGACGTAATCTCTCCCTTGGCAAATTTCACTTTCGGTACGCGTATACTGATACATCATAATATTTATTGTGGAAACAAATAGATAAAGCAAATTAACAATGACATTTGACGAAATAAAAAATATCTTGATCGTGGAAAGGTACACGAAACAAGCAAGGTTACGATTAGCAGCGATGATGTTTGTCGTTACGATAAACATTTCATAACATATTGTTATCAACTAACAATATGGTATCTCAAAGAAGCGTCATTCCCATTATCTTCCATGCATTCTATAGGGTTTATACTATTTCACCCTTGAACTCGGCCAGTAATCGAATCCGTTGGCCACGTAAGCCGACCGCGAGGCTTATATCTGCGCTATATTCGCAAAGATGACGTGTTCGAACTATAGACCAGTAAATTACTAGTTGCCTCGTCGACTTAGAGCGGCTGCTATTTCTATAGACTTTGCTCATTATATTGTCTCGTATATACGTAATGTTTAACCGATACCGAAAATAACTTCAGTTCACTCGCATGTGTTTGTCGCACATATTTGCATATTTAATACTTTGTTTCCTATTATCGTACTCGTTTGTACAACGAGATATCTTCCATGTTCTTTTCGCATCGAGTTTTCGTTGCATTTTATCCAATCACGTTACACAAGACTGAAAAGTTTCTTCGTTATTATATTCCTCTATATTATCGAAGATTCTCGAAAAACAATAGCAGGGTATTCGTGGAACGTTCAAGTCATTAGTTTCCTTGTTCGTTATACACAGTGGATGCCTTTCTCATTGATTAAGAAACGCGATGTCGAAAGACAAGATGCCGTAAAGTTGCATCATTGTATACCCAAACAATGCCCGATATGGACGACGTGATGGAGTCATTGGAGCGGTGGTGTGATTGTACTCGATATCGGCTCTCGTCTTCTCGTTGCATTGAAAGTTTAACGGACGACACCATACCAATATTATAAGAGAAAACGCAACTTTTTTTCATGCTCCCCTTTTCACCATCTACATTCCCCCCCGTGTCTTTTCAATCCAGAGTACTCCTGATGTTGAATTATCCCAGCAAATAAATCAAATATGTAATTGCTCCAGGCCGGAGTCAATTGCACGAATCTATATATATATATATATATTAGTCACCACGGCTTTGACATTAACGGGTTGAATAAGATCGGCAACCAGCGATTACTGGCGGTGGCGTCGTGTCACGTGCTGCGTGTAATGTGCGGTATATTATATAGGGCTTCCGAATCGACGAAACTCAATTTTGACGGCACGCTGCTTGGGATTGGTCTACCGTATCGCAAACAATGAGCGTTTCCCCGTATTCGTTCAATGAAATGCGTCGCATTGTTATCATGTTTCGAACCTTGCGTGACGCTCATGTCGCGAAAGAATGTTTACAACCAGTACATATACGTTTCCGCAGGACAGGTTCTTTCGCGGTTCCTTTCTTCTGTAATTCTCATTTTTGCTTCAACCAACTTGGATGTGTATATATATATATATATATATATAATTACCTAACATTAATGTAACATTTATGTAAGAAGTAACTATGAAGTAATTGTTACTCGTCGTTGCGTTCGATGCACTGAAAAAAAATTTGTTATTTTCAAATAAATATTTACTTGAATTAAGAAAATGTTTCCTTCTTTTTTAGTAAATCTTACTTAATTTAAGAAAATCTTTTCTTAATTCAAGTAATTATATACTTGCTATTCAAGTAAATATTTACTTGAAAATAACAAATTTTTGTTTCAGTGTGGGTCTCGTGACTTTCCGAGTTAAAATGAAATAATTTTCAAATTAATTGCACCATATTTACTTTAACTCATAACGTCACAACTTAACCCATTAAGGACCAAGAGGACGCAAAATGTACCACAACTTTGCGGCTCTCACTTTGTATGAAAAAAAAAGTTTAAAAATTGTTCAAAAACCATTTCGGACATAAAAATGATCCCTCTTTCAGATTCCGAAGCCCAAATTTGGTTTTTTTTCACTCAAAAAAGTTACGGCACATTTTATGAAAGAAAACGCGATTTTTTTATAGAAAGATACCATTTTTAATCACCATTATCACATGATAACCGAGTGCAATTTGCCGCGATACCCCAAAATATCGCGTCCTCGAATCGTCAGCTATCAAAATCCATGGTTACACATTGCGAAATTTAATTTTGAAAAACCGACATCAGATTCACA
>JAPYZR010000373.1:0-46154 GCA_030522945.1 Trichopria nigra | reverse complement strand
AGCGAAGCGAGCTTCGCGCGATAACGCGCCAGGGGTCCAGGGGGCGGAGCCCCCGGTGGGGTTGGCGGCCGAAGGCCGCAGGGGCGAAGCCCCTAGTTTATTTTTTGTTTTGTATGTGAAAATATATTTAGAAATAATAATAATAATAATAATAATTTTTTCTATCATTGTTATTATTGCTATTGAGCATATATTTATTGCAAATTATAATTACATGTACACACCACTATGTGAAATTATAATATATGCTTATTTCACATGAATACTTATTTCTGAATGAACAAAAATAGTCAATAAATCTGTATGATTCTCCAGATGAAAAATAAACATGATTGTGCATGTTTCTAGTAATTATACTTTTAGTCGTATGAAAACTAACATGTTATTCAACTTTTATTTACACTTGGAATAAAATAAATAAATGGTTGTCTATACGTTCATAAAAATTTGAAGTCATAATGTAGAATATAATTTGTACTTTTATAGAAAAGCCCTATCACTCTGTATAGTACAGAATCTCAAAAGCAAATAACTTTCATTGAAATTGGTCATATGTGGCATTTTATTTTTATTTTGTTTTACCCACGAAAGAATGATAATATCTAGACCACGACAAAGAAAGATACTTTTTTATACTACACTTCACCCTTATCATAGGGAGAAAAATGAAACCTTTAGTTTGAAGTTTCTTGTAAAATTAAAAACAATTTTTCGATCAGAATCCAGTTGAATGCAAAACGATATAGAAGTACATATGTCATATTTTAAGAGATACTTCATATTTTATGATCGGAATGTAAACATTTATATTGAATAATATATCTGTTATTAAATTTCACACGGAGTAAATGCAAATCTTTACCACGTTGTCACCGAAATCTTCTTGCGAATAAATTTTGATAGTGCTTAACAGGTTATCGAGTTTATCCTGGGTGACGTAAACTTTTCTGAAGGACGTTTTGGTATTCCAAGAGTCATAGGCGAATTAACATTTTTGTCAGAGAATCTTAAGTGTGTCTACATGTAGAACGCGAAAAGCCACGACCGGCCAAATGCCCCTTAACCAATATAACCGGTAGCCACTAGAGATTATCACCGAGACGAATCTCAACCCGAAAACTCATTCTGGCAAGAGGCTTTACGGCGATGGTTTAATAAAAAATCATATCCTCGCAGCCGAAAGCTGTGCAAAATGCTTTTGATCGTTCGCCGCGTCTGCAATATCCTATCGTTTGTCAGCTATCGCTCTTACGGTAGGCAGCTAGCGAGTCCGTTCGTCTCCAATTTCAGTCGATAGTTTTTTGTGATCGTAAACGCTTCTCAGATTAACTTTAGCGCTTCTGCGTGAGCTGCGTGAAACTCAATTAAGAGCCAGCCACATAAACACATGCCCTATAACCTTATTATATGCGCAGGTTCTAGTGTAATGACGATTACAACCCAATCGCGATATTAATGTTTTCTGCTAAATTTGTTGATATTCCCTAGTATAATTATATAATAACAATTATTCTGTAATTATTACATAATTATCGAGAAAAATCAATTCATAATTTTAATTCCGTATTATAACCTGGAAAAAAATGTGTAAAAGTTCTGAAAATCTTTTAAATCAATACAGCATCTATTTTTTAAGACAAAAGCATAAAAATGTTTTTCAGTCAGACACCCAACAGCACTACTTGTGTTACATGCATAAAGGCTTGTCAGTCGATTTCACCAAAGGAGTACGTGCTCATTGAACTGGAAAGGTGCAAATTACCGAGTAATATATCTTGTTATTTGCTTTTAAAAAAGCAACAATAAAAATTTTAAACACATATTTTCAATTCAGCGGAATTACCAATGCATTTTTATAACAATAGAAAGTCTGTTATTTATTTCATATTATAAATAGATAATCAAAAACAATTTTTATATAACCATTAATTTCATAAAAATAGCGTCTTTGTTTATAAATCAAATAATTGATATCCGTCAATTTTTTTAAAAAATCCTAGCGGATATCTACTAAATCTAGCGGTGAAATTTCTCTTTTGTTTCATTCGACTATGAATCTTGACTGCAGTTTTTGTGATTTGCATTTAATGATAGCTTCCAATGAAAATTATCGATCCCCACAAAGAGCCTCATTTCTAATTTAATTGTTATTCCACCAATTAAACACCGAAATTCTAATTGCTTCGAATTTAGACGACCGTATAATTGTAGACTAAGTCCAGAAGCGCTCGGAATCGAATTATTTAATTGTCACGTGTTGAATCCTGGAGGGCATTTGAATTCTTGTTCATCGGTTACGTTATAATCTGTTTTTATACTGACAATTCGATAAATTATGAGAGAATAGGCTTAGACCTATAATAGTCTTAGGCGTGAAAATAACAAATTCTATTGTTATTTAATATAAAGAAAATATTATTAATAATTTATTTGTTCGAAACGATTTAATTCAGTGAATGAAATTACTTATTTTTATATTCGAAAGGTAGTCAGTATGTAGCTGTATATTATAGATATATTACATTTATCCATTTACGTAATATCGATAAAGTAAATAATGAATTAATTGAAAGGTAGGGAAAAAATGATCGTCTGCAACAAAAATACTTCGAACAGATTAGATGTAATTTGCATTCGCGTTTGAATTATAATTTAGATTAGAGGTATTTGCTAACAAAAAAGAAGTTATCAAAACATTTAACAAAAAAGATGAATTGAAACATATTACATTAAGATATAATATTTATTAGGAAATGTATTTTTTACATAAAGTAACTCGATGTATAGAGTTAATTTTGAGTTTTGATTAATTATTTATCTCTAAAACCATTTCCATCATTAGATGTATTTGCGTTAACAGTTTATCCATACCAATAAACTAGAATCGAATGACAGGTACTAACTGAAGTTAAGTTTCGTAACTCCGTCGTATATTGTTCAGCTTTCTAAACATCGCTCATCTTTAATCAACACGTAACGTGGATGGTAGCAATTACACGAATTGTATAAGCTTACATATATGTACGGATAACAGTATTGATTCGATGTGCATGAAATAACCCTCTGCATTAGAAAAAATTATTTAACTTCTATAGTAAATTCATAAGTGTGTCTGTGCGTGCATGTGTTATTATTATTAACAAGAATTTCGTTAATTTAATCTACTTAAATATAACATTTTTTACCGATGCAGAACGTTGCGATAAAGGCGCACGACTTATTTATGCATACTAGTGTATGATTAACAGAATTTCAGTGTGGAGAATCAATAATTCGTATAATAATAGGCCTGGACTCACTGCTTCCATTAAGTGGGATGATTCATCTGACATACAATGAAGAGTGAAGTTGAAGGCACTTTGGGGCCAGAGGAGTGAAACGAAGGAAAAGTTGAACGAAAAGAAACGGGTTTTTATCAAGCAAAGGCTAAAGGGATAAAAGAGGCGGAAAATTAGGAAAAGAGAGAGAATCGCCCAAAGCTCGAATAAAAAGATCAAAAACAGAAGAGTTGTAGGTCTACAGAAGTGTCGCATTTAGCTAATTGCGTTTGTGCCAAGACTGGCATTATGCAGGTACTAATTGTCTCGTCGGAATGCAGATGGGTAACAGTTCTACGAGAATAATGATGATAACGTGGACAACAATGATGATCATAATTAAGCTTCATGGGTAATTATACGAATGTGCTTGACGTTGAGTTTTACGGACGATGTGACAGACAACCGCAAAGAGGGATTTTACACTGTGCACAAAAAAGAAAGCATAGAAATGCTCATTACGACGTGGCATCTGAAACACATTACTACACAATGACATAATTTTTAGCCAAATTTAGAACAATTTATTTCTTTGTACTTCGAAGATCTCGACGGCCATGTAAGGATAAATTGTTTTATTTTAAAAATTCATGTAAATATTACTGTCTTGCAGTTTAAATCGATTAATGTATATATACAGATAATATCAGCGTTTTGTCCTCTTGGAGGCTTGTTAGCATTCAGCTGTTTCATTGAAAATTAAAAATCCATTTACCGTTCACTTTTAATGATAATATAATAATTTTGGGCATGCTTACGTGCCTCGACTGGAAATGTAAAAATTATGACTTAGAGACATAGCTTGCGAATTCAACACACAGTGCAATTTCGAGTAATAGCTCTAGCGCCTCAAGCCATTTACGACTTCTTATTCAAAACTCCGGCACATGCGAGCTACTGCACAATTCATAATTTTATGGCGTTGCTTGCCGAGGCCAAACGATTGCAAATGCTCGGCAGATAGTTTGCACGCCCTTGGCTGTACGTTGCTGCATTGGCCAAGGGAAGAAACGCCCGCGGTAGATTGATGACCACTTGAGAATGTCTTGCAAGGTCTCGCGGTTGAATCTTTTACTCTCACTTTTGAAGCTGTTAAATAAAAATTTCATTTTCTACGTAAAACGAGGAAGTTGTTTTCAAAGTGACCTGCCATTACATATCATATAGTTTTAAATATTTTTTGCACGAACAAATTTGATAAAATAATAAAGATTGTATTATTTCCTAAATGTATTTTGGTACATTTTCTGAAGTCCCTATAAGTATTTAGGCGACCTTTAATGCAAAACAATGTCGCCGTAAAATTGCGAGCACGAGCACCTGTGTGCAGTGTAGGGAACTATTATCGCGCTTCGTGTGGTCCACATTGTGCACGGTCAAATTACGCGGAGCAGGGTGCTTCTAATGGCAATTCTCGTTCCTCCGGAGATGCACTGGAGTAACCGACGACGGCTGTAAGTGAGGAAGGAGATGGGAAGAACGCGTCGTACAGTGTGGCAGGGTGCGTGATAAAGAACTCTGAGATGAAACGGGAATAAATGAGAAAGAGCAGAAGCGAGATGGAGAGAGCGAGGTAGATGAAGAATGAATGCCCGAGAGAGCGAAGAAGAAACGCAAAAAGGGCTCGAGAGAATGGAAAAGGGCACCGAGAGATCACGGCAAGAAAACAAGTAAGGAGGGTACGAGGAAGGATTTAAAAAAGGAAAGGATGGAAAGGTAGATGGTTTGTCGAAAGCGGAGAGCAAGCATCCACGCAACTTGAGTTGGTCACGCTTCGAGCATCACACAATTCTTGCATTCGACTTGACTTACCTCAAGCTCGAGCCAAACTCCGTTTGCCACGCGACGAGCGCGAAACGCAACCATGCAGAACAGCTGCTTGGATGGTTGAAATGCAAGAAAAATTCGTTTAATCTGCCTGGAAAATCCCTCAACAATTAGTGCATCAGCACATTCATACTGGATCCTGCATTTTTCGATGAAAAACATCAATCTTGAACAGAACTATATAAGGATTACCTGTAAATAATTTGTAATCTACTTTGTCGACAGTCATAAATGGGTTATAATGGATGCCTAACAAAGGTAGTTAATAATTAATGTTGTCAAGATCCGATGTTTGTAAAATGAAACATTAATATAGATTCTCTAAATTAAATTAGAAATAAGTTTATCAAGAAGAAAAAAGAGACTTGTAAAGATAAATGAAAAAAATAACAATATCTTAATTTTTTGCTTATTCTTTTTATTCATTAATGAATAAAAAATTTGACTCAACCATTGATTTATTCAACACGTTCAACGTTGCAAGTTAAAATAATGGAATAGAAATTATTAAGACCTGATTTTCAAATGAAGTTCGACCAAAATTACTATGAACTGAAGATTAAATGTTAATATATAATAATTTAATGTCGAAATTAACGTCTCGATACAGGATGATAAATGCATGTATTATGCGATATTCAAAAACGATTCAATATAATACTGTTCCAAAAGAGATATTTCTCCTTCATCTCATTGAGAAATATAATCGAAGCAATTACAATTACCACCGAAGAAGATGAGAAACAGATAGTTTGAAGATAATTACCATTATTCAATAGTCTGTTGAAATTATAGATACATGTATTAGCCGAAAATAAGGCATGAACACGATGTTAAAAGTAGTTAATACAAGCTTCATCAAACATACCAATGTTGTAATATAATAGTTGTAATAAATTGTTCGGTACCGTCCTGGTTAAGCAGTTACCATTCCAAAGCTTCATATCATCATTAAAAAAATATTGCACAAATTTCCTGGATATCATATTACAGCACATTCTCTGCGTACGCGAATTTCAAATTAAGACATAGTATTGCTAAATACATACTGTGGCAAAAAATGTATATTGCCGCAAACAACAGGATCGCAAATGAAGGCCACTCTCGTCATTTTCGACATCATATCTTGCCTTTTATAGCTGAGTCTTAAAAAGCAAAGACCGCGATATGACCAAATGTTGAACGAAGAAACGCCATAAAACGTTTTGTCCGGTATTAACTGCCGCACTGATGCGCATGGATATTCGGTCATTTCAGGAGTATGTAAGAAAGGGTCAGTCCTCTCCTTGTATTATCCCAACACGCGTTCTTCGGTGGTCCGATCTAAGTGCTCTCTCACATCAGGGTCGTAGCATTCGATACGTTTAACGCGCCGGCCATATTAGAAGCCATTTCTTTAGACTGAATGCGATCACCGCGATTAAGATCTTTACCTCATATAGGGCTTGAGTCGATAAAATAAAAATCGTGATCACGGACGAGAGAGTTCCGGAAGGGCGCAAGAAACTTAACGGTAACGCCTTGCTCTTAAGAAAACAGCTATTAAAGGTTCATTATATAATAAAGACTCAACGATATTGAGCAGCGTCGCATTATCTCGGACTAATAACAACTTTGGTGCAAATACTTCATTGTGACGTAAAAGGCGTGAGTGGAATATCTCGTAATTAACTGCAAAGAAAGCACGTTCCTGTTGATCAGGACTTATATTTAATGTTTTATTTCAATTATAAATATAATTAAATGCGATACGTTTAATTAGGCCAGAAATTAAATTTTTTTATGAATTATATTTTACCAGCGTAGATATCAAGTTAATTTGAAATAATATTATTAATTAAGATTTGCATAAACGAAAAATATTATCATTATTAAGATTTGAACCAATTAAAAATTTCTATAGTCCGTTAAAATATGTAATCAAGATAAAAGTTTAGAAAAATAAGGGATAATCGACATAAAATATTGCAGGAACATATGTATGTATACCTACACACATTTTGAATATATTTATATACACATCATCATATTTTTGTATGTTTATCAATAAAAAATTCTAACTGATTCATGGACTAAGCACGAATTCTTTTTGATTTGTTTCTGCAGCTATCGATATTTCCTAAAGTTGATGCGATACCAACTATGCGTCTTTTATATAGGTCGCATTAATTTTGTAATTAAATCGTCGCGGATAATAACAGAGCGCATCGTGTCTCGCGATTGGTCAGCAATTCCGAGTCATGACGAGATTATTAAGGACCAATTACTGAGCGTTTTATTGGCGGATATAGACGCGTTCAGATTCGCCTGCTGATCGTCACCGCCCTCTACTTATCTTGACAGTGATTTATGGTGACGCCTGTCCCGCGCCTCACGAATTACTTATTTATCGGTTTATGCGCCTCGCGCAAAATTGATCCTGCTGGAATCTACCTATACTTTCAGAAGCTGAAAACGGGGGCTTGTTGGGTTTGCACCCCCTTACAGGTGAGGTAGGCGGGGGGGGGGGGGGGTATAAATATGGAAAATTCGACGTCGAAAAGAGCCTCAGCGTGGGCGTCTTCGTAGGGTACAACTCCATGGTGCTGTTAACATATTTTCGTGATTGAGCAATAGGCAGTAAAGAGTGTAAACGTAGAAACCTTGCATAAGAATACATTATCGTAAAAAACGAAAATCGTAGAGCATTGAAAGTCGCGGGCACCAATTTTTGCAAGAGCTCAAAAAAATAGAATTTTCGGCTAGTTTTGTATCATTTGAAAACAGCGCCCAACACTAAAAAAATGGGTGTAAACACTAAAAAAATTGGGGTTTACACCCAATTGGGTGTCATTTCGGACACCGAACATATTTTTTTCTGTGAGGGCGAAGAAGTGCATTTCTTGAATTTTCGAACTTTATTGATAGTATAAAAATATTCACATTTTATTCAGTTGTTAACACACATCTTTCTGATGTTCACAAAATAAAAAAAAAAGATATCTATATTTTAATTTCTTAATATTACTATAATATTAACTACTACATTTTCGACATCGTATACAATTAATCACAGTATAGAGCGACAATGAATCGTAATTTATTTCAAGACAAAACATCAATTAAAACTTATTTCATTAATTTTTATACATCTTTACGAACTAAATATTTATAAAATCCAGTGAATCGATATATTTTAACTATTTTTATCTTCTTAACATTTTCGCGCATATAACGTGAAATTGCATTTCTGGAGTAATCAACATAAATCACTAATATTATTGGTGTCTATCAATCAAACGAACATAAAATTGGAGAAATGTGAAATCGTACGATTTATTTTACTGACAAGTCAATATCTACATAAATAATAATATGAATTTATTCTGGTACAAGTAAAAGTTTTGTTATCGTTAACCGTTTTAAAAATTCATGTTTTATAATGGAGTATTTTTTTTCTCCCATTTATTTACAATCTGTCAGAATGACATTTAGTAAACTTTATATATTACAAATTATACACAGCACTATCCTGCGAGTAACTCTACCAGTGGAGAGCTTCATTAACATGAAATATATTTACTACTTATAAGACCTTACGCAGAGACTCCAAAATATTGTTAAAAACAATAAGAAAAGAAATAATTTGTTAAAATTCAGTAATTATAATTTGTTAAAATTCATCGATCAATTTTAGATGTTGTTAAAATATTATCGATATAATAATTTCAAATGTTTTGTTAAAATAATCAATAATACGTTCATTAATAATTTCCAGAATTCTATAACTATTTCAACTCTCTAAATTTGAATCAGCGAATATACACTGATAATCAGTCCAAACCCTTCCATCTCGTAGGATTTGGGCTGCAAATCAGCGGATTGTCGCTGATTTAACTTTAGGGAGAAGTGAATCAAAGATTGTTCGATTGAGAGTTTACGCATTTAAATTTATAGAATAAGTCGTACAATGTTCTATACCAGTAATTTATTTGTGATGCCTGCCCTAAGGCCGGACAGTATTGAATTTTTACTTCAGTTCAAGCGCATCTCGCACAAAATATTGAATTCTGTCTAGTTTTGTTTTTCGGTTGTTTTGTTATTTTTTATTGTATTTCTCGATATTAATAACGAGATTATTGGATTTTGTCCTCACTCAACAAGAAAAGTAATCCTGCACAAAAATATTTATTTATACGTCAGCGGAGAACAGTCAGAATAGTAAAAATATAAAATCTACTTATGTTTAATTTTAAGTTAAATTCGTCTGAAAATGATTATACTCTCAAGCGTTAAGTAACATTAAAATGTGGACACTTTAGCTATACAATAAAGAAGCATAGTGATATTAATGTACATGTCTGGAAGTGAATCTTGCAGGAGTTATATAAAAATCAGTAAAAGATTCCGATTCTCTATTTTTCATGTTTTTTTATTATTATACAATATTTAAGCCGCAGTATGAATTGTTAACGTCTATTATTCAAGTTTCATTTCGAAATGACAAGAAATAACATTTTATTACAGTATCGTTTCGTAGGTATTTTTATAAATCATATGAAACATAATACTCCATCATTTACTATTGAAAACTGAAAAATTAATTGACACAGCGTACAAAATAATTATATCATAAAATAAAATAGAATAGCAATGAATTCTCAGTTCCCATGTACCTACGCTGCCAAGTCAATCAGTAATCGTTTAATTACGGAATCTTTATCTCTCGCTGGTCGACAATTCTAATTTGATATATCTACGTGATGCGCGAATTAGTGGTCCACATCCAGTCTTCGTCTTCCCAGAGGCAATTTTCGCAGGAAAAGAAACCGCGTTGGAACCGAAACGAAGGTAGCCTGTAATTTCGCAGCTCCTTCATCCTATAAGACCAAATTTACTGTAGAAGCCCAAAGGGTCGCATTTCTAGAGGAAAAGGAGCGGGAGATCAAGCTGCCGAGCTTGACTGAATAAAAAATGCGCGTGTGCATCGCTCTTAATTAAATGCCTCACAATTGCACAGCGTACCTTGCCGACGCCCACCCCACGGATCAAGAAAACGACGTGCGGACTTCTTCGCATCTGTATGCCGCAAATGCGTAGCGCGAACATTATCTCTTGTCTAGTACTTCAACTATTTGATGTTTGACTAAAACGAATGATGACTATATTTATTAAATTATTACCAGAATTAAATTGTGATATAGCATAGAAACGATGATCACAATGACGCTGACGACGGTAGAAATAACAAAACACGTCTAATCATATACTAAGATGACTTTTAAAAATATATTACAAAATATATAGTAATGTATTATGCCGCACGAAAATATGATCGTGTCTTTTGATTGGATGAATTTTAATGAACTTTAATCAGAAGCGTCATCTTTGGAAATACTATCATTAAAAAATCAGCAGACAAGAATAAAAAAAATAATGCCTATGGAGATTATATCATCTATCTGAGAGTAAAAGTGATTACTAAACCTAACACTTTATTTATGTACAGAAAATCAACGTTTATAACAGAATACCTATTTATAATTCCAGTTCGATTACCTGAAAGGAGAAAAGCAAAACTAAATTACACATTTTTTTTTTTTTTTTTTTTTTTTATTACGGCCCTTTCTGCCCTTCAATTAATTACACATTTAAATTAAAGAGTCTAGAACTGATGTAGTGAATAATATCAGAATCCTTCAAATTAATGACAAATATTTAAAAGCTCTTCTTTATCCTACAGAATGTTTTTTACCAGACGTGGAATCTGTCTTATAATGTAAGAAATGAAGAAAACCATATATGTGCTTCTAATAATTGTCACGCACCAGCATTTGGAATTTTCGTAGATCAGTGATGAGCACTGTCTCGGTAAGAAGAACAATTAATTTTAATCGTCGGCAAATACATTGAGGTAATACCGAAGCGTATGTGTATGCTCCGCGTGGCAAACATGTTGGGAACGTTTACCAGTGGATCCATTAAAGTCGGTTCGCCTGCAATTATCTAGACTTAAGAAGACTTAACAGGACGCAACAATACACATTCAGAAATCTTTTAATTACTAATTGAGAAATATTTTATATTTAATTATTCGGGCTGACTAATTTACTTGTAAAAGTGTATAGTTATCCTTAATCAAATCGAAGGAACACTCTAAAAAGAGATACTTAAATTCAGCGAAGAAATGCAACTGAAATCTTGAATTAAGCAAAAAATTGATTGGAAGTAAAAGGTATAATATAAACACGCACTCTTAAATAAGGACAGACTTATATGCACAATATACATTGACGATTCTAAGACTTAATCATTTGAAGCCTTTATTTTAACAGTGAACGTGAAACCTAATATCAGAACCATGTACGCGGTTTCAGATTTAAAATGCATTTTAAATTTAATCGAAAATAAAAGAAAAATAATTTATGTTCATGACGAAGAACGTTCATGTAAGAAAGGCAGTAAGAAAACACCCGTCGAACGTCTTTAATCGCAGGTTTTCACCTTTTAAACCAAAGTGTCAAGTATTGTATACAAAACGTGCCCAGGCGAGGAAACCCGTCAATTTACAAGCTGAACACCGACCCACATAGGAAACTCACCTCAATCTTCAATCTCGTCAGAAATCAGCCGAAACTAACAACCGATCCTTACAGTACGTGCTCTGTCATAATATCGCAGTTTTACAGGCGCTAATATCCTTTTTCAATATCGGTGTGTCAATATTGGTATTTTGTACACAAACGTCAGAGGACAATAGCATCCTTCAATGAACGGAAATATGTGAGCTGAAACATAATGTTATATTTCGTTTGAAACTTTGCGGCGTTTCCGAGACATGACTGTGAATCCGTGCTACGGATTACTGCCTTATACGGGATGAGGTTCAATCAGTGCGTGCATATCGCACAGATCAATATTGAATTATGATAGTCATTGCTTCTAGGATATTCGCGAGAAAAATATCGATTATGACTTCATCGACTGAGAATAAAACGTAATTCTTGGTAGCTGTCCAGTAATTTTGGAAGGAAATGCGTAGAATCCTATTTTTTATACTCAAATTTCAAGACATTTCGAAGTTTTGTAAAATG
This sequence comes from Trichopria nigra, assembly GCA_030522945.1. NCBI lineage: Eukaryota > Metazoa > Arthropoda > Insecta > Hymenoptera > Diapriidae > Trichopria > Trichopria nigra. The sequence continues at coordinate 33,937 of JAPYZR010000373.1, read as the reverse complement.
TATTTTGACCAACATATATTACTAATTGGTCAATAATTTTAGTTAATATATCGCTTGTTCGAAGCGTACATGGATGCCTATTACAATTAAATTTGATGATATAAAAAATTCATTTTATAAAAATAAATAAAATAAAACAACAACAAAAAAAAAAAAAACGCAATATTCTTACTAACGCAAGAAAAAGTACTGATGCACTATATAATTCAAGTAATAAGATGTTTAATAATTTCGGTTTATACTTGAAATGAAGCGACTCGATTGACATTCGATTTGCAACTGAATTTACAAAATAAGTAACGACCGCTTACAAATATACGAAACTCAGGTGAAACGTTCCAAACCTATATATATAAACAAGACGTGTTATTGTCAAATCTTAAAAATTATAGTCGCTATAATATTCTAGCTTTAGATGTCAGAATTTATAAAAATGACATCAACTAAAAGAGAATAAAAATAATTCTTCTTATATCGTTCGAAAATATAAGTAGCCGGCGCAGTTGTTCAAAAATAAAAGCTTAAGGCTATGATGAAAACGTGTTCGGAATTACATACCTTGCACTGGTATATAGAGTTGCGCGGTACAGTTCCTGTGAATTGGGAACGTAGTAGCATCAGGTTATGTAATCTCGTTATGATAATTTGTTCCGCGTGACTGCATTTATATAGTACCAGAGAGGTATTATGCAATTTTGTAAATATCGAATTGAGATAGTAAAAATGTGACAATATTTAAATATAAATATAGATAATACAATAGAAAATATTTCTTAACTATAGTTCACATTAAACAAACGGGTAGAACGGCACCTAATTTTAAGGCAAAGACACCGCGAAATAGATGAAGAAAATAATCGACGCAGGTTAGAGGGCGTAGCTGTGATGAAAAATCATCTGTATTTGGCTGGTGTTTCTCAGCGAACATACATACCGATAAAAGGATAGGATCCCTGAGCATTCTACGAGTTTGGTCTCGCCGTATTCGTTACATACTCGACCCTCGGTCATCATGTGAACCACGAAAACGGTGTAAATGAAAAAATCCAACCAATGATACGGTCTCCAACCGAGTCCACGGGTTCCCAAATTATCAACTGCAACGCAACATGAATTTAACGCAAGCATGTAAAAAACTCGCGACGTATAAAATGGTTATCTTTAAAATGTATCGCGCGTGCGCAACCGTTGGAAAAATGAGCGGATGTATTTATAAGCTAAGTTTGGGCCTACTATACGGGTTGGTATAATGCTTGTAATTTACGACGAAATTTTGACCACTCTCAGTGACGTAAACAGATACGAAGGAATGTCAGAAACATAAGCGTTTCGTCCCGAAAGTAACGACGAGCCTTTTATCATTGACGAGGATATAGGGTTTCCGGACAAAATTGAGATTTCGGATACGCGAAAAACACATTTCTTCTTTTTTCAGTATTGAAGAGCACAATGATGACAATGTGATTAGAATTTTCGCATTTTCAAAGAATCATTAATTATGGTTCATATATATATATATATAATAAAGTGAATGATCCACTATGTCGCCACCTAGGTTCTTAGCTAAGAAGTATATAACCATACGCATATAAAAATTTGTAATTATCAATAAAACATGTCTAAGTTTTCATAATTATATATGAATTCAATTCTATATTGCCTATATGCATATTTTATTTTATCACTTTTATAAACCTCATAATATTTTTTAAATTATCATTAAATCTATGAAAATATAAAATGTCCTTTCACTTAACCTTTGGTCTTCCTCGAATAGGTCATAAAAAATCTTGAACATTAACGAGCGAAGCTCGTGTTTTTTAACGTGACAAGCAGATATATAATTTCTAAGTGGTAATCTCATATTCGGGGTGAAATAACAGCCCGGACTGCTAAACCCTTAACTGTTTTATATTTTTCAAAGTACACATACATGAGACAAGTCAGTAAACAGTATTATGTAATCATATAACAAATTATTCATTAAATTAAGAAATTTTTAATTTGTTACGTGCACATTTTAACATGATTTATAGTAAATTATTTGATTACTGTTAAAAATCAGCTGTAGTTCATGGGCCTTAAATCATGACATTTAACATTTGACAATAATTAAATTATTTAAAATAGGTGTAATTAATAAAGAGCGATTAACTCGACTACAGGTGCTATATAGACATATATGCATGAGTATTAGTACTTCAAAATGAGTTGAAAGAAAAATAAGTCCGAAGGAAGTGTTGACTACCTGGAAATCGCAAACATTTGCATTTAGAAGTAAAAACAATTGCCGGAATAAAATAATTGACCCAATTAATTCGAACACCGAGTTGTACAAAAAACTGCAATCTATATGCAAATCTAAGTGTACGAGTGGAGGCGAAATTCTTATTAAATCGGACACTAATTAAATTAATAGCAAAGTTGAATCCGTGCGAAGCAATTGGTATGCCGCAGGTGTCGCGGAATCGAGCATTTCTTCATTTTTTTTTTTTGTTTAGGAGGACATGTCTTGCACAGTTGTAAGTAACGGGTTGAACGTGTTTTGAGACCGGCATGCCAGGAGGTCCACAAGCATATAGCTTGCATTTAAGCACTTAAAACAATAAAGGATTAAGTCATATTGTATTAAAATAACTTACTGACGATTCTTCCTGCAATAGGTAAGAATGGACTAAATCTGTGTTTAAGAAAAACGTAATATATACATTTTATATTTTATGTACATTTATTAGAAGTAGCATGCATTTTATTTATGATAATTTAATGTGGCCCAATAAATAATGAATTTATAAATGAGTTATAAAATATTATTTTCGCACATAAATGTAGGTGATTAACGCGCAATAAAGTCATACGATACGTGCGAATGTAATTAATTTTCATAAAACAGGTCACGGATGTGCGCACGGCTTAACATTAATTTTCAAATTATTCATATGAATTCGATTACATTATATTTGAACACAAACATTGATTTTTTTTTCCTTTAGCTACTTGCACACTATTTGCTGTATATAATCGTTGAAGAAATAAACCCATTAAAAGATAAACTACGATCAAAATATCAAAGACCATGATGATGGTCCTAAGTGTGCAATAAATAAACATATCTACAAATATTACGTTAATAATTTGAAACGATTCAGTATTCTGTTTAATTATTGATTGGAGATATTCAATAAAATAGGATGCGAATTAATAGCAACAAAATCCCGAATAATAATTTGACTTGTACCAAGAATGATTGTCGCGATTATAAAACCTATATCAACTGCTTCTTATACGATTCCATAAAACGTTACACTATTTTGTATTACCTTTAGAGACGAGTACCATGCAGGTTCACCATCTTATGATCAAGTATCAAACTATAAAGGTTATCGAAGTTCACTTCCTAGTATACTAACACTAATATGCTGCACGTGTATGGGACCACAAAATTACAGAAAAGATTTTTATTTTCTATCAGCGTAAGAAGATTTCTTCATATGCTATATAGCAAAAGTAAAAATTTAATCTTCGTGTACTTTTTTATAAGGATACGTTAATATTATACTTGGAAGATGGTAAGAGAACTAGGAGTTCGGAATCATTCCGAGCCAATAAAGTCTCGAAAGACCGTCTATATATGAATTAGTCTAAGGGACGTAATAAACGAATATATATATATATATATATATATAACCATGTTATATTCGTCACGTATATTAATTATACTTATACTATGAGTTTCATTACCGATCGAGGTTACTTTCACCGTCCACGGTTTTAATTATAATACCAATTTTATTAATTTTATTGCCGTGTAAAACGTATTCAATACAAACCTTAAATAAGACGATAAACATGTTCAAGGATTGTTAAGTCCTTGAAAGGTGACTCGTGGGCAAAGGCAGTTAAAGTGCGCGTTCAGTAAAACGAGTCACGCAAATATATCTCGTACGGGAAGAACCTTAAAAAAGCCGAAGGGGCGTGTAAAGCGTCAAATCGATACTTGATCGCGCCATTCGCGAACCTGATAAAAACGTGAAGCTCTAAGCAGAATTAAAAAAAATAAATAAAAAAAAACGGAAAGGCGGCAATATTATAAGTCGCAGGATTCATGGAACGCGACGTTTTTGGAAGATACGTGCGAGAACGATTCGCCAGCGATAGCGGCCTAAAAGCATATTAAATAACCTTAAATTCAATTAAGGAATACACTTAGCACGCGGGCAAAAAATCCTTCTCGACGCGCTGGAACCCGCGAAGTAATTACGATGGAAGCAGCTCCAACCAAGGCCTTATTCCGGACCGCCTACCGGCCATAAATCCGCGTTTTTGCCCTGCTCGCCTCTGATTGGTTCCCGCGGGATGGATAGCGTGATTTCGCTCTTACTACGTACGGCTCACATACGTAATCTTCCTCGTTTAATTAGCGTCACGGTTAATCCGGGAAACTATCTGAATTCGGTAATGCCATTGGACGCGATATATATGACAAAACGCCGTGGATGTGCATATGCATGTCTAAATCATTAGAGCGAAATTAATTGTGTGGTTACATCAATAAGCATCATTTACTCCCTATACAGATATATAGTCTAAAATCGTAAAGTTATTAGTACTTATTTTGTAGATCAGTATAACCTACGCTTGCAAATGATAAAGTAAACTAAACTTAATATATGATAAAATGAAATAAATTTGTCCATTCATTGTTAATGGTGTCAGTATTCTAAGAATTAAGATGACACAGTCAGGCATGAAAAGAAATTGCATCGCTATCTGTTTGTATAATTGTATTTGCATATTGATTCAGAAAGTTATATGACCGACATAAATAAACGATTTCTTTCTAATCTAGTAAGTCATACTACTATATGCTATATAAATCTGCAACTAGATATGGGGTCTTGCGGATTTATGAACATTATTACCTAACAAAGTAAAAATCTGTTTGTATGTTTCGTTGCTTTAACGCCTAATCTGACCTATCCTAATCAGATAGCTACGTAAATATAGTTTTTACATGCTAGAGTCCTCAAGCCTGTACGAGATGGACTAGTTCCTGAAAGATTAACATATTTTTCACAGGTAGAAAGTGTTACCATGATTTATCGGGTTCTTGAGACATTTGCCCAATATCTCAATTGCTTCGTGTACGATGTTAAGCTTATTATTAATTACTCTACATAAACAAGGTATTTTATTACATTCTTATCAGTATTGTCGATCACATATTGCGGTTGCGTAGGTTAATTGAAGGCTGCGTCGGCCGTCAAATCACTCCTTTCTCGTGCATATAGTGGTAACGCAAAATCTCTTCGCATCTGCGCGCTGCCGTATGATGTAGCGCGCTTTTTTAAGAAACTGCTGGAGAGGTGCCGACTTGCCTCGCACTCACAGCAGGTGGTTACTGGACCGTCATTCGTCCGGTTAAACATCGACCGCTACGGGCTGAAATGCCAAGGGGGCCGATTAACCGGCCGCTGGAAACGCGTAACTCAGCGGGCGCCATTAGCGCTATCTCCTCGGAACGACGAGTGTCTCGCGGTGTAAGCGTGCGAATCGCATTCGTCCCGAGCGACTGACGCCAGAGCGGAACCGCCGCCGCGGGGAAAAAGCTAGTGGGTTCCGCGGTTCAGGCAACGGCATGTCGGACGAATCTGACAATGTTCGCCTGCGCAATCACTGTGGACTGCTCCCCGAGAAATAACCGAAGTGAGAAACTACGGCAATAATGTGATTAAATGGGAGATGTCGCTTAACTCGATGTCGCTATTCGAGCAAGAGAAGCAATTTCATTCAGCGTAAAGAATTTTTTTGGGAGAATAACGGTAAATTCGAATTAACGGTCTACGCAATTGCTCCAGAATTGATGCGAATCGTTGAAAATTGCAAAAGATTGCACCGATTATCGGTTCCTTACCCGGTGACCTAGAAATTTATTTAGAATACAAATACTTTTCATATATAACGTAGTTTGGCAGATATTCCTTGTAAATGGGATATTTCAAATTGGTCGAACGCACTATTTAGATCCTTACTTCTATTTATAATGAATGGTAGATTCGTCTTCATTGAACAAACCTTCGAATTCACGAATCCTTGTCTACATACCACAATTTCTTTAAGGAAGTTTGCTTTTCACAGAATCAATCGATCTTATGTAACGCCGAGTGTTCTGAGTGAGGACCTCCTTCACATCATGGCAAAAGTTAACTGTATAGTGCTTTGACGAATTTCTCCGATATCGGGTTAATATCATATATACTGACGTAGTGGGTCGATGACGATAGCGTAAAGCAGAATTCCCTAAAGAAGAACTTATATTTTAAGTTTGGATTTTATCTTAAAACTGAAAACAATAACAAATTAATTAAGTCACTATAATTATATGATCTTCAATATTTTGAATATCATAGAAGGTATTCCAAAATACTATACAGTGCTTAAACATAAGAACAATTCCAATATATCCAAGGGTTTAGCAAACTTACTTACCAATAACATTTTAGAACAATGTATGTTTCCATATATCGGCGAATCAATTATTATTCCATCTGTAAAGTCTATCCGCAAATAACTTATGTTTTCACATCTCTGTAGTTTCAAAATGTAATATTTCAGAAGTAAAGAAAGTTTCAGCCGTTTAATATCGCTAATCGCTAGATTTATTGTAATTGAATTTCCTCTAATCTTCAAAAATATGAGCGTCCCTTTCCAGGTGCATTTTTATCACATTTTGAGCCAAATAGAATTTTACGACGCTATTAGTAAACATTAGCAAACATACATTTACGGTGATACGCGCAAGCGGATGCATTACCAGCGTATGAATCTCTATTTACGAAAAGTTTAAAATTTGAATTTCATTGCCTTAGCTCGATGCACTCGACGCAACGATATTCACACGAACAACTTTTTCGATGCTTTTTTTTCGAAACCCGATCCTTGGCTCTTCGCCTCCGTGAAATACTCGATGGGGCCCCGCGGATGCAATTTACGAGCGCATTGTGTGCGATTTTCAATTTCGCATAATTGGCGTCTTGGCGCGCGCACGCGTTGTTCAGGAAAAAAAAGAGACAACTAAAAAATACTCAATAAAGGTGAGAAGGTGCTTAAGCGACGCAAGAAAGAAAAAGGCTTCCGGGTGCCAAAGAATAAACTGGGAACCTCTGAGGTAGCTTCGCCCGAAAGTTCTCTGGTCTCTGTGTGTATGCTCGGGTTTATTGGTCAATCTCTCGCAATCTCCGCATGGAAATTCACCGAGGCATGCAAGTTGGATGCAGGCTACACAGTACACGATCGTACGGTATAATGTGCACGAACAATGGGTACCTGGAGCATGCCGTCGAATTTGGTCCGAGAGACGGACAATTTAAAGCCGTCGGCGAGTCCAGCATGAATGCGCAAAACCCGAGGTAGCGCCGAATAATTTTCATAAATTTTGCGGTGTTCGCTTACTCGTAAATATCCGACACGGGAATGCGAAACTGATAACAAAATGGCACCTTGATCGCGGCAAGCGTCACCGCGGCCTCCTTGCCGAGGCGGATCATTAAGCCTGTGCGTCTTTTCGATTTATTGGATTACTACCTCGAGCCGAACGACGCACGGCTTTCAACAGAAAAATAACTGTCCGAACAATATAGGTACTTTTGAATGAGTGTAAATATGTGCGAATATTTGGCCTTGAATATCAATTCCTCCGCTGCGGTAATGATTATTTTTTGTGGGCCTACGACGATTCACTTTTGATTACTTCCTTGTCATCGATCATTGAGAATAATTATTAATATCCCTATTAGCACGAATTATAAGATAGAATAATCGTCAAAATTTAAACATAATGGAAAATTTTCCAAACAGTAAAAGTAATTTGAATGCAAACTTCGACAACGAACTGCAAGAATAAAGAGCATTAGCTTTTTTTTCTCGTTAACCAAAGAACAAGACGTTGGACATTATTAAAACTATTTGTTGGGGGATCAGTATCCCGAGGATTATTAGGTGGTTGAATAATGCTCTCTTTAACTTTCAATGCGTTTATTTTTGCGTACAGCTCTTTATAGATTTCCGCGTTTGACGGATCGTCCTTTCGATTTGGAGACGCCAGTGCTACTAGTTAATCGAACGTATCGAATTCAAACCGTGTGTACATATGTGCGCACATACTTAATTTCAAAATAAACCAGATTAGTACATAAACAGAATACCAAACACTATTTTAGCAAATAATTCTGAAAAGACAGTTTCCAACAAGAAGCTTGGATTATAAAGTTATACTCACGTTTTTCTGGTAGAGGGTTTGATCGAAAATTTTCAATAGTAATCGGGTATTAGTGAGGACTCTGAATATCTTAACGATATTCGGTATAATGCAACCCTAGTAGAAAATGCGTCCAGTTTTTGGCTAGTTTCTGTCCAGTCCATGTTATAGGTATAGGAATACTGGGCAATGTAACAGAAAACTGGACAGATTTCTACTAGGGAATACGAATCTGAGTTTTAATGTTCAAACTATTACAATGAGGAATTCAGCCTCTTACTTCACGTCCAACATTTTCGAACTCTTTTTTTTTTCATCTATCGTTAATTGAATTGATCAATGAGTTTGTGTCGACGTCATAAACTTAAAACGTCAAAAGAATGTCCCAGTACATAAGGCAAAACAGATAAGTTAATTCCATAAAAGAACTTTATTTGAAAATTGCAAAATGTCAATTATAAAACTCTACATAAACTGAATTTGGTGGAAATGTACGATAGAGGGTGCAATTAATTTGAAAGCTTGCATCTGAATTGAACTTGTAACTTTGAAGGGGCATATATACACAGGCTTGGAAACTGTTGTAGCGCAGTCCCGGAAGGATTCAAACACATGGCACTTTATAACATATATGGAACATATGCACGAATGTTATTTTCGTAGTGGAAGCTTACGCCGATAGCACTCAACTGCTAATTGCATTCTATTCTACCCTGACCGAGGAGTTGACGCTACCCATCAACGTGATTGTGATGTGAGTAACATCGCTGAATGGTCTGAGGCAAATGCTTTTTCAATCAAACTCATAGCAAACCGCATACAACTCTCCCGTCGGAAGTGCTAAGCGTTGTTCGATTGTTGATCTCAACCGCAATCTATCAAGTTGCGTAATCAGAGCAATTGTTGTATCACTCATGAAGTGAGGACATGCAGCGATCAATCGTGGGTTGTCGCAATTATTTTTCGAATGTTTGAGGACATTGACGGCAATTATAGAAGTCTTTATATTTAATAGAAAATTTATATATTTATAATGTATGCATTTCCAAATGTAAATGAAATGCACGGTAGCTATTACTTATTCCCTTGTAGAAATTTGCTACTGAATGACTTAATTTACTATATACTGAAAATTGCTTGTGGAACTACTGCGCACTACTAGTTGTTAGTAGTGACACTACTGCATATTAGTAGTAAATTATAGTAAATTTATGTAGTAGAAAATTACTACTTACAAGGGTTGCAAATTAGAAACTTTTCATTTTACTCGTTAAAGCTTTAGACTGGGAATCGTTTATGTATATGGAGTCCTGATGCATCTGCCAGCTCGTTATCTAATGGTTGTTCATATACGGAGCTGATAATTGATCGGTGCTGACTCGAGGGCCCGACTGGAACTGGCCGAATAGACATGGGCTTATTAAAGAGATGATAGCTGCAGGTTTGCGCATATGCGGTCCAGAATAACACGCGTGCGGCACTGCACACTCGGTAGCGGGATCCTTGACTGCGAGCAGCGAATCAACGTACCGCATCGATTCTTGATTAAAATCCGCCCTCGGGCTGCCACCTCATTACGCCGCGCCGCCATATTGAGGCCCTACGCTTGGTTAATTTGACGTCGTTGAAAGAAAAACGACTAACGTTGCGAACCTCGCAAAAGGATTTATATCTCAGAGCCTAACTCGTTTGCAGAGAATCGATAGTTTCAGCTCCTCCTACGGTTTACGGGTGCTGGCATTATTTATTATTTCCGATATAATTTTGCTTCTTTTAATTTAACGATTGAAAAGAACAAAGATACAAAATTATAAGGGATTTTTAATTGATTTCTACTTGTACACTTGACAAACGACTTTGGAATATTCTAAGAGTCGAAATTACTAAAAATTATTTCATAATTATACCGAATAAAGTCTGTATAAGTTAAAACTAATAAATAATAATAATATAATAAATCACTTATTAGTAAACTAATTATTCACGGGATGAGAACATATATATTCTTCGAGCGTACTTTGGAAATTTTTCAGGAAAAATAATTCCGATTTTCTAATACTACTTATAATATATATAATAAAATGTTAATTTTTTCCTTCATGGTTGTCAAGATCTATCAATACAAATTTGATAAGAGCGTTTCACTATGTACGTAAGCGCGGTTACAGTTTCATATTAGAGATCAAAGTTTTATATTGAATCTCGACAAAACAATCTTATACGTAACACATGCACAACGTCGATTTATTAACTATAATATATATATATATATAATATACGGGAGAATTCGGGATGCAAGTGCTCGTATGTCAAGTGCTGAAAACTGAATGTAATAGAACTATCAAAGTCCTTAGCAAAACTGTTTTATATTAATCTATATTATAAATTGTTCAAGATTTTAATTTTGAAACATTGAAAATTATAAATTGCACTGATTAGAACTGATTTGCTCTGTATGCGTACTCTTCATATATTTTACAATTAATATTTTTACATATATACGTACGTATCATCACACATTTTTTATAAATACATAAAATATTTCTTTTACATGACTGAATAAATTTTAATATTGTATATATCAATAACTGTAAGAAATATTTTATGTACAGAATGTTTACAATTAACTTATTTTATATATAAACTATATAATGATTGGAGCTAATGATATCTAGTGACAATGAAAAATCTATTCTTTTTTTTTCATTATTATAAGCTTTTTCTATAAGAACCGGAATAATTTGAATTACACAAAGCTTCATTCATCCGACGGTCTCCCGCTGCACGAATTTCAAGTTAACGATTATCGGCCTCTTACATTAGAGATAATACCTATTATCCCTTCTAAATACAATTTTGTCTACGACAAAAGCTCCGCTTTTTAGACACTGCTTTGCGGCATCTTAGAAAAATTGCAATTCATCGCCAATTGTGTATTGTTTGTGACCGATGCCTTCGGCAAAACAAAAAAGTGGCGTGCGTCCTCAAAGAAAACTTCAAAAGAATACTAAAGCTCTAAATGCATGCCGCAAAAGAAAATCGGGGAAGTGTGATCTTTCGAAGATTTGACAAAGGTTGAGACGTTACGAATCAATTTCTCGCATTCTGTTATACTCTAGTGGAAAAGATGACGGAAAAGTCACGCGTCAGCTATATTTTTCGGCGTTGAATAGAATGTGGTGGAATCGAATTCATATTTCCAGTTTTTAAATATGGAATATCATTTACGTGTAGTTGTTAAACTATTCAATACCGATTGCGAGAATTTCACACAAATAAGTACTTACGCGAATTCCGAATATTTTCATACTCATATACTTCATTATGAACATATTTCTGATTCTAAGATTTCTTTAACTCCGCTGCATTTCTATATTTATATGAAACGTCATTATTGTAAATGTTTATTTTTTCATGACAGTAGGTTCGACGACGGGCCATATAAGATGTTTATATTTTATATGTTTACAAATTAAATTGTATGTTTTATCTGAAATGTTACCAAGAAAATGAATTGAAATCGTTTTATACTTTTTATGTATTTCGTCGGGTACAGCCTTTTGGAAATGAAACTGAACGGAAAAAGGACAAGGTATACCGCGAGTTTCTATAAAATGGCAGCGACCATACGTTTTCTGTATGCAAGCGATAAATTAAGCATGAGCGCTTCCCCTATTCGCTTCTCGTTTACGCGACTTTGCGAGTCAGGTTGCAGAAGCTGGATAGAAAAAAAAAACTTGTGGAATGTTGCCTCCAGCCCTTATGAAGAGTGCACACACGCGCACGCCGGGAAAGGGAAGGGGGCGAGGGAACAACGAAGAGTAGAAAAATTAATAACGCGAGATTATCAGATTTCAGTTCTTTAAATTTAATTATAGAATCAAGTTCAATAAAGAAACACTAAATAATATTTAGCCAAATATATTCTAGGCGCATAAAAATCCATTTTTTAAATTAATCTGAACCATAAAGGCTTCAAAACTCAATTGGAATCAAAATAAATTAAATTAAAAAATTATGTATAGTTAATGCCTTGAAACGATCAATTTACGATAAGATTATGAATTTATTGCATCAGATTATGAACAAATTAATTTCGTTGAATTTAATTAATTGATCTTTAATATTCGGGGAAAAATATATATATATGAATAGTAATGCATTTTTATTAATATGCAGTCATAAACAATGTATTTTATAACATAAAACATGTAATATAAATTTAAAATACTTCATACGACATTTATGGCATTTTAATTACGTAAAAATGATTGCAATTATAAGGATAAGATTTATATATATATATCGTTTAAAAGCGTCAAATTAGAGTATAAATTCTCGACTGTTCGGAGTAAATTACTACTGGTAGGATCACGAATTAAGAATGTGCCTTTTTTAGATTGACCGAGGATTGGCATCGATCAATTAAAAAGATGTTGCTTGCTAACTGACGTATCGTGGTAGGTTCTTGCATGTGTTTTAGCAAAGATGAATTTATCAGGCATTTATATATGTAATAAATTAAAAGCCAATTTGCATGAGTTATATGTGAATATAGACGTTTCGCCTAACTTTGATGTAAATTGGCGCAACACGCGAGAAACGTTTATCAAAGTATATATTACACATGGTATAAAGTATTTTTTATAATATAATAACAACAATAATTTAGTAATAATTTAATTGCATGGTTATACATTTAACTAATTGAAGTTTTAACAATAGCAATTCTATGTGCGGAACACGGAATAAAATTAGTGAATTATATCATAATTTTTACCCGATGTTATAATGACTAAGTCATTTCACTTTATTGGAGCCATATAAAGAAATTTTAATAGAATAACTATAAGTTTAGAGAACTAAAATTGGCATACTTTCTGTCATTTTAATCCTTTAATGCAATAAGGAGTTAAATTTACCATTTTTCATATTCTTGTATATATCAACATATTCATTCTTACATAATACATATTCGACTTGTACATTATTTACATATTCATTTCCTGCACAATTACAGTTTTGTATTCGGAATTAATTTTTCAAAAATTTTTTATTTCTTATTCGTTCCGTGCTCAATTTACTGGCATAAAACTTATTGTCATACAATCTAAGCTAAGTATTAGACACAAATATCCGAAGCTAATATGCCTTTCTTCCTTTAACCTGAAATGAACTGCGTAAGTGAAATGAACTTTTCTTTTCTATACTTTGTATTTCCCAAAACTTTTAAATAAATATATTATAATTATCAATATTTATGACAACAAATATATAATGAAGTATTTGGTTTTCAAACGTTATTTATATTAAAAATAATCTTACTGCCTATTATTAGAGAACAATCATTCATATCAATCGACAAATCAACCTCAAACACGACCCCATTTGTCATTTAGGACATTTCGAGAACTAGTCCCATTTGTCGAAGCTTAATGGAAATTAGATCTGTTTCCCCAGCTCTATATGTGACATTCTACATTGATCTCCGTCAAGTCTTCTCCATGTTACTGTTGCGCTATATTCTTATTCTATATACTAAATGAAAATCATACCTTGCGAAGAATAATCAAATAACGACTTAAATTTATATTTAATAGTATTGGCAGAGTAGGAGTTCATATTGCGAATTTATGTAAATTTTAGTCTTCGTGTTCTTGTTTTTCATTACCAACCCGATTCTTACGTTTTATAAAATAAAATTATAAAAATCTTATGACCTTTTAAAATTTTCGCTTCATGTTTTGTTTCATTGTAAGGTCTTCTCTGAGGTTTGTTTCTTATTATACGTGAACAAAATTTATGAAAATAATGTTGTCCCGGTTTTTTACACCTGACTCCAACTGACACGTCTGCGATTTTTACGCATAGCCTTGTGTTATTCTTATCTGGTGTGGTGCAGTGGTTAGTGCGTCAAATGTAGCTTTGTGGCTTGATTAATGCCCTCCGCGGGGCTGACACCTCGCAGAGTTTAATTGCACCTTATTTCGCATGAATATGGATGCCTGCCTGCCGGGCAGTACGCAAGCACAACGGCAGCTCGAAGGACCCCAATGTGGATGCTTACTACCTGCTTGCAAAAGGTATGTTTCTTCAGTCTCAAGTGGACTGCGGACAAAAATGCAATTATACTTTTGAAAAATGAACCGCGCGCCGGGCACGAGCTGTGCGACCGGTTTACCCAGTATTATTGCTTGGCTGCTGTGTACAATGAATCCAAGATGATAAAGTTTTAGAAGTACAGGCGTATTGTAATTACATGTTCAGTGAACAATGAGCTCCAATAAAATGTTTCACATAGTCACAAATTATGCTCAGCGTTTGACTAATTATTTATGTTGTCCGTTACTTTTACGTCATTTAATGAAAGAAACTCATTATTTGTAAAAAGGATATTTATAGATTCATATTTATTTGTACTTCTTGAAACGAAATTATTTGCATTAAGATTTTGATTTAAATATTTTTGTGGACATCATGTTTTTATTGATATTTTTGAACATGATAAAATTCCAAATATAAAGTGTAAATTTTAAGAAATAATACATTTTCCTTCATTTCCAAATTCTTAAATTTTCATAAAATTTATTAAACATTGAAATTTTCATTTGCCTACATTGTATGAAAAAAATTGATTATTAATTATTATTTATCGTTAAATATATCTTATTTTTTCAAAGATCTGTAGTGTAATTAAAAACTTGTCACTGCCCTAGCAGAAAAGTACACCAGTTTCTGCCCAATTTGTCAGGCCTCTATGTTGAAAGTAATGGAGTCCAGAAAAAATGTAAATTCAATGGTCCTATTTTCTACTATAGGGTGTTGTTTTATTTCCTGCTGTAACGGTCGTTCATATATATTAAAATTATCCCATGATTTCAAATAATGAAATTGATAATTATAGTCTGATTCGACTATTTTATTCTTCCTTTCTTTTCTTCGTAGAAGTTTTTATTGACGTATATAATCCAATTTAATCAATATAACGTAACAATTCACAAAAGTTACTGAGTAGAACAATTTATTATGGCTCTTAAGATATTAGTGGTAAGGCATTAGATATTGCTTATGATCAGTATTATTCTAGAAGTCGTAAAGAACGAAAATTGTATTCTGGCTAACTAAAATAGCACATTTGACATATCATTCATTAATCAAATGAATTATTTGGTTTGTCTTTAAATGATTAAAATGAATTTAATTAAGTATAATATATAGGGCCTAAACTGAAAAATACATGTTATTGGGTGAAAGTCCTTTATCGATCTTTTTACATGATCAGATCAGTGTGTTTATAGTTGCATAAAGCATTCGCCGGGTGTGTGTGTGAAATCGTAAATAATGTGGAAGATTTATAAACGTAATATTAATGTAATTTGAACTTAATAACGTAGTTATAATTAAATGCCACAAATTTAATGTTAATAATAAGTAGCCTTTTAGGGTAAATGCATGGGTTTAAAGAACATCCCTTAGAAATTTGTGTACCGCGTGTTCATTACCGAAATTATACATAAGCCTCATGAATGGCTTGAAGTACTTCGTTCGACTCCATGGTATTCAATTACCATGAAATTCTGTAGTTTTGCGAAAACCACAAAGATAATAGCTACATCAGACTCTAAATCAGTAATCCAACCGTACGCTACGTTGATATTCACTCATAAATAATTCAGGATAACTCGGTGTTTCTCCCGTCCGGTAGGTATTGGGCAAAATAGACCAATAGTACCCAAAGCCTCCTCTCCAATTATTTCAGAAACCTTCACGCATCGAATTGAAAATTACATTAATCGCAGAGGAGGGTTTTTGAGACGATAAATCATGGTGCTCGGGTAAGTCGTCCAATAGTAGTCATTAATGCGGGATGATGCAGGTACGTGTAAGATCCGCACGTGCAAGCAATTTCAGGGAGAGGACATTGCAATACATGTCCCATATTCCGAGCCGTTTATCTTAAATTGTCATAATTCGTAACGTGAAACGATATGCCAGTCGAAACCCAAAATTACGATAAACCGAATTGAATACCGTGTAGTATAATGACTACGGAAAATTAAGGAGTGATAAAAATTACGGTGGCGAAATATACAAAGTAGCGTAACAAGTCAAATTTACATATTCAGAAATGGAATGGCGAATGTAAAAGCAATTGTTTCTGTTAGAAAAAATTGTCCAAGCGTATTTCGATTACAAGACTGAAAATAAGAAATAGAAAATGCAATTAAAATTTAATGTGTGCAAATATCTGTACATTTTATTATTGCGCAGAAATTTTTTACGATCCTGATCAGGATGTAACGCATGATGTGGTAAGGCTCTAATATTACAAGATCCCGGGGTGTGTTGTGCTCGTTCAGAAAGGATTTGGTTTCATTTCAAAGCAATAGTTTTACAGAAACTTAAATATATTGCGCGTCACAATTCAGATAAAAACTATTTCAATCGCGTGGAATTTGGCCATCAGCTAACGCCAGTTAGCTCCCGAACTCTCAGTTTGGTTCGCAGACACGATTCATAATCGACACTTCCTACCTTTATTTCCTAGGTGTACACTTTCGATGAATGATTTTGTTATTGATATGTTTTTACAATTCTGATATACGTGATCATAATATTCAATGATAAAATAATTTCTTATATTGACATACGTGTACATACGTTCTTCAAAGTATAAAAGTAAAATATCTACCTCTAAAAACAAGTACATATATCCGAACTTATGAAAAGTAGCATTATTACGAAATATTTGCCTCCTTTGATTTATCTTGGATACACTATATATACAAATAAAATAAAATAAAAAACATCAAATAAAAACATATAATTCCACTGTTTAATTTATTATTATAAAAACTTTGTCCCGTCTTTGTCGAAAATTAGCAAACTGCAATATCGATTTTGTAATACCATGTAATTGCCGTACGATCAAACCGCGCATATTTCTACTACGTCGAAACTCAATTAATTCGGTAAGCAATTATTAAGTATGTAGCAAACCATTTTCATTTGCATATACTACGGGCTTTAAATATGATACTACATGTAGAAATGCACGAAATAGGTACCCTGGCAGAAAATAACTTTGGCGAGATCCAGTACCACGATGATACGCAGTGGCGCTGGCTAGCGCCATAGTTAATATTTACTAGTTATTATCAATACCTTATTGAAGTGGTTATACATGTATAGGTGTACAAATTTAATCATCTTTGTACTTATTAAAGGCAAAACCCTCGAATGCTCCTTACTATGAGCCTAAATTAAATTTGTATGTATAGGTGAAAATGTATTTCAAATAACTAATATTTTCTCTTAACGAATTTATCGATTTGATTCAAATTAAGCTCACCGCCAGTATATGCACATTATTCACGCTCTATTTAATTCTATTTCAAACAAATATTCTATTATTTAGAGATTCATTAAGTACTGAAGCTTTAGACTAAAATATTGACCTTTTCTTCTAAAATGGAAAAAGGGGCCCAAAAACAGATTCATTAAAATCAAGTGACAATTTAAAAATCATTCACTTTCTAAAATTGACCGAACACAAATTTATATTTCTTCATTTTTTTTTAAATTTGAATTTTAGTGAATTTGTCAGCGTAAAGTTTTGTAATTCTGAAGGATTAACTATTTTTTTTTTTTTTTGAAAACCCACGAGAAAATGTACTATGAGGAACTATTCACGTACTGTTAATCTCCAATAATAATGTCCGAATTTACTGTGTAAACCAATAGTACTCAACAATTACGCATTCATTACTATATTAACTTACTAGTAAATACGGACTTCATTCGGATATTACATAATACCTTTCAGTATGGGGATGTATTGCACTGACATTTCTATTCGATATCTTTGTCATGCATTAGACTACATATATCTAACACTATTGTGTTTGAAGAAAAAATCTAATTTGATCACGTTAATAAGAGTAAGATCGAAAATTATGAAAAGTGATTAGAGGGGCTCAAATGTAAATACTGTAGCCAATAGTTAAATTTTACTATTTTATCCAAAACTTGCATTCGAGATTTGTAAACTTAAATTATTACTATTTTGATGCATGATATATACATACACCACTTATAAATAACAAAGCGCCTTATCTAAAATTTGTTTCTAAATTAATGAGTGTTGCAAATTCATGACAAGAACATAGATTCATGAAGGGTTCAGAACGGAGGTTGGAGAGTGTTTCAAAGGATATTGGTTTGAAACATGCATATACATGTTGGCAAGGAATTTGTTTAGGAGTCCCATTAAGGCGATAAGAGACATTAGCAGAGAATTCTCGCGAGCATCAAAGATGGTGGGTGATAATGGCGGAAGTGTGTTAGTGTTTATCTCGAATATTTTATGAAATTGTTTTATCTTGTATTCGAGATATACATGTGATGCACGAGTGAGAGTGAACTCGTTGGGAGGCCGATGTTGTGCCGGCCACCGCATCCCGCTGCCACCGTTATTTCGATCGTCGACTATATCGATAGTGATCGCGATCTTAAGTCCCGATTTATCGGTACAGCACGAAATCGATAATTTTCGGGCTCGCAACTTAATAAAGATCCCCTGAAACGCCCGATCGAAAAAATAATGATCTGTTCATTTTAAATGGATGATGAGACTATCATCGATTTCTTGTTTTGTCCATTTTTATACCCTTGAGAGAAATGAATTAATAGCATATCGCTATTCCATTTAATACAAGTAAAAATTAAAAGCTGTTAAGTAATTTTTTCAATTACATAAACCGGCATTTAGAGATAATTTATATTTTTGTCCAGAAAATTAAAAATACTTTACTTATTATAAATTGTGTAATTTATTACATGCATTCCTATTTTTCTTTATACTAAATTCTTCGAAATAATGATAATTAAGCTAATATTTTGTATAGATGCTGAGTAAAAATTGTAGATTATGTTTGGCAATGAAAATAATAACGACATTATAACAAGTTCTGATGATTTAGGATAAGTAAAAAATGTCAATGAATGGCATTTATTGTTTTCATTATTCATTATTGTAAAAAAAATTTAAGCTGACAACAAAAATTATTTTACTGAAATTTTTAAGTAAAATGAGAAATCTGTGTATTAAAAATTTGTAAAGTTTTAGTTTTTTTTGGAACGTATACATCAATTTAAAAAATATTTTCTAATGAAATAAGTGAATTTGTAAAAGAATATGTTTATTAATAAATGTATCAGACAATTTATCGTTTCGAATTCCCCACATGGTGTGTCAATGTATGTCTAGACTATTGGAAATTAAAAAACCTGATGTTTGCGAGAGGATGTTTCCCTTTGGATTAACTTTAATATGCAAGAGACTTTTATAAAGGCTGCAATTATACGTCGAAGTGTAAGTAACATTATTATATCCAATACTTAAACACTGAACTACAGGGCAATAAAATTATGGAAATGACATTTCACGAATGCTAAAAAATAAAAGATAGTAAAAGTTAAATGAAAATTAAAGTTGGTTCGAAAACATAAAAGTTGTAAATTTCACGTGTAAAGATCAGTTTCATGAGTTTCTTTTTAACCGATCGCAGGGTCACCCCGCCTTTTGATGATCACCGCTGATCGCGATACTACAAGATCCCTGAAATTTAATTATCGAACTGCCGTGATCACGATCCTTGAGACGATAACGACTGCCACCGCATAATGAAAGTGCAGTCGCGATAATTGCACGTGCACGTGCCCGTAAAACAATGTTCGAGGAAGGGAAGAGCATTGCCGTAGAACGTTGCACTGTTTGTTTTCCTCTACACGACCACACATATGTGCAATTCTCTGCGCATTGACTTTCCAATGAAACGACCACTTTCTTCGTCTTTTAATAGGGTTTTTCCATTAAGATTTCGCGATAAGGCCAGGATGTAAATTAAAGCTTATTTGCAGCATTTTGAAACCAATCGAACACCATTGCAAGTGGCGGAGCGGCGAAACAATTTAAATTTTACGTCCATCCCGTCAAAGTTATCGCGGATCGTATGCGAGGTTAAAGTAATTTGCAAATTTATGAAGGTTTAAAATTTGCAAATTGCCAAATACCGCGCTGTGTACTCTGGCGTTAAATACGATTATCGACGCTGTTATGATTGCGTTTATATAGAATTTACCTTTCTTTCCGAAAAATAAAACGACTACCTACTACCAAAAATTGTACTTTTAATCGATGAATTAGATCTAATGGCATTGAATTTAAACAATTTTTATCATGGTCAGTTAATGATTTAAAATCATCCTTTCCACTTTTTCTGACTTATGGAAATTTTGCAGTTTTTGAAATTGGTTAAAATTAGAACTTACATGGTAATTGCTTAGAACATTAATATCTAGTCTGTTGTAAAATATATTGAAATTTTTATTTGGCAGACTAACGACCAAACTAAACTGCATTTTAATTGTATAATTTCACAATTTCTATTTATAATGTAAGAACACAGCATTTGTAAATAAAGAGAAAATATATGTAATCAAAAAAGTTTGCTTGAGTAAACGAGTTAGCATTTTTTTAATTTAAACCGATGTACATCGTGAATATTATTTGGATGATGGCAATAATTCATTGATGTGTACATAAGCAGAGTAATGGTAGCACTGCAAATATGAATCGTTTTACGAGTTCCGCAACGCAGGGGACATTGGTCGGGTGAAAGGCATAAAGAAGATTACTTAATGATATGTTTCCTTTTCAATTCCTTCTCACAGCAAATTCATTTACAGTCTGCAATAATCTTCAGTGAGAACGATAAATTTAATTTGCGCATGAATAAACAAACACTTAACTTAATGAATTATAGTTGGATTACATCGAAACTTATTCGTAAATAGATTTTCAAATATTCGAGCTAATATTTTGTAAATATTATTTCGCATCAATATTAGTAACAACAATTAAAATACTTGTTTTATCAAAATTTTAAAATACGCGATTTTCGTGAGTGCAGGTGTGACCTAAACGTCTGGAGGAGGTCGAGATTCATATAAGATTCATTTGAGGCGCCATAAAGCCCTCACGTGCAAGAGATAAACCAATAAAGCAGTATGATAGTGCCACAGCAGGTGCAACGTGGGCGGTGAGTTACCGCGTAGGTCACAGGTCATCTTGAAGCTCGGGTAATCTTTCTTTGGCCTTTATTTTTTTCGCGCGGGCTCTTTTCTCTTGAAAATGCGTCCTGACATCTTCATGCTGCATACAAAATATAACCCAGACTTTACTAGAGAAATGCAATATTATTATTCTATACACGTAATTCAGGATCCGAAACATTATGTTTTCATTAAAGTTTTGCATTATACTTAATTGTTTTTAAAGTATTCGATCGATACTTTATCAGAAATTATAAACTGTTTTAATATGACAACAGATAATCAAGATTTAGAATATATTACCTTTTTGCAAGTAGACACTTTTACGCAAAAAACATAAATTTAACATCGACAACAAAACTGCAATTGATAGCCTAGGCATATACATCTTAAAAAATATACATTTTGCGCAAATTCATCAACATGGAATAATTTATTTTTGTTGTGGGTGGTTGCCTACTGTTACACATTAATTCAGGATGCGTTGTTATTGTATCTGCAATATGTAAGCGTGATGTCGTGTTTCTTGTAAGCCATCAAATTCCTGATGCGCATAATTGATTTACATCTACGAAAACATTCTACTCCTTAAAAAAATAATAAATTTCCATAATTGAATGTTTAGTAAATATCAGAATAAAGTTTATATTTCATAATTACAAATAATAACATTTAAGATTATTACTGTATAATTTTTAAATTTACTTTATTTCTGTGAGAATAAAACATAATATACATATATATGAATGCATTTTATTTTCAACGAGGAGTTGTGAGACATATCGTAAAAAACATATTAATTTTTGTTTAGAATATTTTTTAAGATAAATTTCAAATATTCGGCAATTTCCAATATACGCAGCAAGAGAATATTTCTTCGGCGTTGAAAAAAAAACACAGTTTTAGCACTACCTAATGAATTTAAAATTACCAGTTAGTTCGCTCGTTTCTTTCCCTTTGTACGACCAATGATTTTCACGTGTAACCCAGGAAACAAGCTTTTTTTTTTTTGGAGGACAAAAAATTCAAATCACAACCAAGCGTACACATTAAGTTTTTTTTTTTTTTTTTTTTTTTGTTGAACCAATGAACCTGTGTATTTGCACGGAATCAGGCAGCAAGCTTTTTCATTGAAATATTTCGACACACGCCACATTGCTATTCCATGAACCAATGCAGTATAAATTATATACAATCTTCTCATTTTATAATCTCATTTATAATCAGAAACTCACTTAAATTTGAAAAACAAATAAAACTTCAATCATACTGAATTTTAAACGCACATTTCAATCATTTTCGAAATGTACGAAATAATTTTTTGTTGCATAATCTCTAATATATTTTCGGTTTGAAATTTCCAGTAACATATATTGAATCGAACGAAACAGTAGATGATGAAAATAGACCAAACGCGCCGCCCACCGTAAATACATCGCCTTGTTCTTCGGGAATTGGAATCCTAATCGAGTCCTGGTCTGTCTGTTCGCGTTCGCTTTGCAATCGCGCGACCGAGTAGTCCATTGATCGTCATCGTGAGAGACTCGAGTGATCACGATGAAATCGTGAAACACCGCCTTTTTTCCTTAATTAGATAATAGCTCTCGGGCTTCGTTTAAATTCAATGAGCTTTTCAATCAATCTCTGCGCGCGAGCAAGGGCCGCCCAATTACCGCAATCGTACGGCAGATGCAAAGTTATCTTGGCATCTCGCGTGGAATATCTTTCGTATTGGTCTCTCCTTCGACTGCTTGTCTCCGTCGCTCTCACAGACCCCACAGGCCTTACCTATCGCCTGTTGACACACAGTAGCGACTTAGGCTTAATTTAACCCTTCGATGTATTTACGTTACCATTCACCTCCGGGACGTCCACTCCAAATTCCTTAGAGTGAAATTTCATCTCAATACAATGAAATCACACTTAAACGCATCGTCAAGTTACAACCGGCACTCGATTTGTCGTTAAATTTCTCATTAAATAGAAGTGAATTACAGTCACTAAATTAAACAATGACTATTCATTCTTTCAAGTTTTGTTTAATCGAAACATTACAACGGTATTCAATATGACTAAACAAAAAGATTACCGCGTTTTCTATACATATTCCTGAGCAATGTATCATAACGAATATTAAAGTATTTGTTAAATGTGTGGTTGGTAGACCAATTTTTAATTAGAGTTATTTCGCATGAAATTTATTTAAATTAGAACTTGAGAAAAACTCGGCAACATTTGAAATTCTGAAGATTCTTAAATTTTTTAAATTGAAAAACTTACGAAAGAAAAATTCAATAATTTGTCTTGCTATAAAAACATTTATATGTAATGATTTCATTTAAACGTTTGCAAGTACATGAATTAACCAAATCCAAATTTATAATTTCGTAATTTGGAAATATCCATAGATTTCATGAATAGTCGATTTCAAAATCTGAGAATATTGATAATCAAAGGAATTATGGTGACTGAAATGATAAATCACTAGATTTGTACGATTCTAACGCAATAAAATACAATTTTCGCAATAAAGAGTACAATGATATACTAATTTTGGCATCGTTAAGAGTTACGCTTGCATGCTTTCAATGATAAGACGTATTTACCGAAATAAACATTATAAGAACTATAAGAATTATAAGAACATTTCCCAGTAGGCGAAGCACAATTTTGTATATGTACATCCTCATTAGCAAATTTCAAGTCATCAACAGCTTCAGAACGAAAAGTAAACGTAAGAAATTGATTTAAAACTCACGTATTAAAGAGGTATAAATTTTAATTAAATGCTCATTTAGGAAATTCAGAAACTTAGTCTTCCCTTGCCACAAAGTATAGAAGATACATCCGCAATTCACGGGACCAACCTGAAATCTCAAGTTTAACGAAAAGTCGTAATTAGATGGCCTAGACATTGTTAATTAAACAGTCGTTCCTGATATAAATTTCCCGTCAAGGTTCCTCCATGCACAGGTACACACAGGTACACATATATACAAATTTATGTACTTCCAAATCGAGAGGACGGCCATTCGTGGAACCATTAAAATATCCTAGCGCCGCGTTCGATTCTTTTTTTTTACGCAAAGGGTACGCAATGCGCAGTATCCCATTCGAAAGTCCGCAGCAACCCTGTAGTGTGTGCCGTGGAGACTCAAGAGTTATGAGTGTTAATTACTCGTTTCTCGTCGTGAGCGCGGTAAACGGGGGCCGTTCTGATTAGTGGCGTATTTTGTTAGCACCTGCACGACCTTCTAAAAATATTATTTTGTCGACCCCCCACCTTTTTCACCTCTCGGAGTCTCATAAGCGAAGCTTTTTTATGGCTCTTAAATTCATCCGCCGTGTGGCTCAAAGCATCGTGTGTGTTCGTATAAGCGAATTTTGCGCCCGTCCCACGGTTCCGCCGCCGATTTCTTTTTTAATCGGCGGATGCGAGAGAGATAATTGATATAATTGATAAGATCACCGTAGAAACAATAATGAACAACTAAGAACGGAACTCCGGTAATGCAGGTGTTTTCTCATCGTCCGAGGGATGCGCAAGCGATCAGTTATTCCCGGATACCACGCTTGCTTCGAAATGCAGTTGCATCCCGCCGAAATGCGGTCGTAGGCGGTCCAGGTATTCTCGGTTACACGCGGTGAATTAAATTCGATCGAGTAAAAATTATTCCTCGGTCATAAATCAACCAGTCGACGCAATGTTTTCCTCACGCTTGCGGTGTTCATGCACGTATACTTTTATCGGCGAGCACTTACGGTCGAAAGGTTGAAATTCTTCCCGGGATCTGGGTGCTTCAATCCGGCACGTTTTTTCGTCACCTGTCAAACGGTTGACGTTGACGTAAAGGTCGGCCAAGTCTTTCGGTCGGTTTCTTTTTCGCACGAATCAACCGCATTTCTTCGTCACGATCGTGAGCGCGGAAATGCAACGAAATAAGCTCGATTTTCGCCGCGGTGGCTCCAGAACGACCGTCAGAGCCGAAGACTTCTGAACTCTTTCGTTGACGTCAATCTTTACATTCTTTTAGTCGACAAAAGTCGTTTCCCTGCTTAATTCAGCTACGGGCAATTGCTCTAATTCCAATGTAATTACACTTTTCCCTCGTACCGAATGACAGATGTCACGGTAAGATTGACGAATGGCACGAAACAAACGGAGAGAGAAATTACTGAAAGAAAGATTCAAAGTTGCTGAAAAGAATGGTAAGATATAGCAGAACGATAAAGAGACGAAAACGTTTTAGGGAGTCAAAAAGAAGTAATGGGTGAAAATAAAAAACATACCAAACGAACTGTAACAAATGCTTTAATTACACGTGGGTCTTAATTGAGATGTGTCTATTTGTACAACCGTTTCGGTACAACCTATCATTATTGCAGCTCGACCTATGCGTAATGCACTTATAATCGGTCGATTTTAATTGAGGACTATAGCTTCAACGAGGAGATCGATCGTGCTGTACGGTACGGCTTGAGTGCAAAGCCCGGTTTTTGTCGGCGATGCAATTTCATCTGATGCTATTTTTCATTCCGGATTGAATTACATGATTCATTAACGTAGAATTGTTTGAACGAAAGATGATATTGATTTTCCATCGTCAAGAACATTGCATGTTAAAGATCGGATCTTTGACTACTCATCGTTAAAACACGACTGATTGATGCATTTACAATGCTTTCAGCAGTACCGTGTCGAAGTGAACTAATTTCTAGACTTACTAATTAAGCTTAATATTATATTTCATTGTTGCTATGTAACTATTAACGAAGTCATTAAAGTAAAATAAATAAAAATTCGACCGAAATAGTTGATGGAAAATGAAACATTAAGGTAAAAAATTATGAATTTAGATAGATTAACAAAAATATCGTTATGATTTATAAGTTATGGTATATCCATGAACATGAAGTGGAATGATACTGCATTTAAAAAAAATGACAACATATTCATCCTTGCTGCTTTATGTTTGTTTTTATAAATCGTAGTTTACTAATTTAATTTATTTGTTAAATTCATCACATTTTAGAAAAAGTTTTTTGATCAGATAGAATATGTATTACATAAGGTCCTAATCGGAGCTAGGTAGGGAATATCTAAGTACATAGAGTCTATATCTATATTCTTAAAAAAAAAAATAATAATAATAATAATAATCCATTACGTGAGCATATCTCAACAAGCATTATTATTGATTCTCTTCGGTTAAAGCCGCAACTGAGTTTCAATCGTACAACCATCAGGATCTAATTAAAAAATGAACTGGTGAACAATATGCGGTTTTCCGGTCAAGATCCTATTAAATTTTAAACATAATCTTTACATAGGTCATTATAAGAAACATATCTACAGAGGGACAATTAGTGTTGAATATAAGTCTTTTATGTGTCAACGATGTAATCGTTCCCAAAAAGGATTCTAAAAACACTTTTCATTGTAACCACAATAATATGGCACAATCTGGGTTCCACTGTCGACCAAAATGACATGGCATCGAGAGCGCTGGCGTTGAGATGCAATGTAATGCAAGAAAGGCAGACGAGAGAAGCGAGGCAGTGATAAATCACAAATTACACAAGCTCGTT
Organism: Trichopria nigra; assembly: GCA_030522945.1. Classification (NCBI taxonomy): domain Eukaryota; kingdom Metazoa; phylum Arthropoda; class Insecta; order Hymenoptera; family Diapriidae; genus Trichopria; species Trichopria nigra. The sequence continues at coordinate 6,975 of JAPYZR010000373.1, read as the reverse complement.
GGGACCAAAGACAAATTGGCTTTCGGAGTCATGAGCTACGCACCAAGTAATAATATAATTATAGGACTGTCGAGTTTTTGCGACGTTTCGGTTTCCGTTTCTTACCCGCACCATTTGCTTGCAGGGTTCAACGTTTGATTTACAAGCGTCACTTTTTACACGTTACCAATATGTGCTTCCATAAAGTAAATTTCAATGTCAAATTTTCACCAACCAACAAAATAGGTTGATTACAGAAAAATGGTTTAGCGTTTCACAAAGTAGAAGCGCTGAGTATACATTCCCACCTCGAATGAAATTGGAAGGAAAATTTTTGATCGAAAATCATACCGTACGAGGTTTATGCATCATGCAATATATTAATTATTTTAATATTTATTCTTTCAATGGTTTCGTTCGTCGCTTCAGAATTGAAATATGTTTAATTGCTTTAAACCGTTATTGAGGCCTTTTAATTGAAGTTCGTTTATAAATAACTGGACCGCACAGAATACAAGCCTATGAAAAGAGAAATTTGCATAATGATTTATGTGACATATTTATTGCGCAATGAATAATAATTTATCTACATCGAGCAATAAATTGTATATGCTGTTTATGTTTATCCGCTTGCTAATTACTTTTGTTTTCATAATCATAACAATAGAGTCGTTTGATTTCTTGCTTGTAATTTTTATTAAACTTTTGTTTAATTTCACGCATCTCCACCATTTTTGTTTATACCTTATGCCACTTACCTTCTACGTTTAACTATTATGTGGTATTGTACTGAGAGGAATTTATGTTCCACCTAAAGATTTGTACTCCAAAACTCATTGCTGATTTTAGTTGTTTAATATACACGTGTTATATCCAGTAAGATATTTTAGAAATTTGTAATAAAGGAACCCATTAACGAACAGATGCAATATTAATACAGATTATTCAATAAAATATCAAACGTTATTTAATTTTTTTTTTATTAGTTTTGACACATTATATTAAAGTCATTTTCACCGGGATTGCACTATTGTGTTGTAAGTCACACATTTCTATTATGCCTGCAGGATTAATCACATTATGGCCGTAAAAGAAGAATGTTTTAACTTGCTCCAACTACCCTAGTAAAATCAGTTTGTAAAGTATTTAGCGTAATTATATTATTAAAAAATAGGCCCCTTTTTGCATAGATGTCACACAAAATCAATGATCATGGTCTATTACCATTTACCCTTCGATCGTGTGGTGAATTTCTCATTTTGCTGGATTTATCAATATCCCTCTCTTGTTTAAGCAATATGCTGATTAACTCTAGCTTGAGAAAGGTGCGGAGCTCGAAGGTGCTCATACGTGGAGCAGCCAAATACTGCAAATACCAATGTAAAACACTTATTAGAGCTGAGGGGAGAATTTTCAATTGAAAGTTCAGTAATAAAAATACAAATAATCGTCAACATATGGTATCATGATATCGTATACAGATACTGGAGTATAAAGTAAATATTGTGTATAGTAAATATAATCCCTAGTAGAAATTAGAAAATGACACCAGTTTCTGCCAATTTTTCTGAATTCTATGTTAAAAGTAAATAGAATCCAGAAAAAATGATCATAAAGTGGTCTTATTTGATACTAGGCATACTGCAGTATTTACCGAAATTAGATAATATTGTTAAATTTCAAAACTCGTATTTTAAAAATAGCATCGTGCAGAGCATGAAACAAGAAACTTGAATAAATATACTACAATATCGGAATATCAAACTGTTAGGAAAACTATAGGTTTATTTTCAATATTTCGTATAGTTTTGATTTAAAATATGAAAGATCATCAGCAAAATGTTTTCATTCAAGTTTCGTATGGTTCGTGAACGAAATGCTCATTGAATTATTAGAGAAGAACACCAATGTGATGGGATGATATAACATAACTGATCTCTGGATAGAATCTTAATTATTGTTAAGAACTTACTCCTGGTAAAATGTTTTTATGCGTGAAAAAACCAAGTACTTTTCAATGATAGGGTGAAATAAAAGGATCGACAAATCACCACATAAAAAGTTCTTTAGAATGCATGGAACGTCCTTTATGTCTGCTATTTCTCTCTCCCCAACTTATTGGCAAAAAGTCGCCGAACAAATCGCCATTTAAACGAATTCTAGAAGAGATAATTAATTAAATCAAAGACCCAGCATGAAATGCAATCAAAGGTGTGAAAAGAGAGAACTGATAGTGTCTGTGGGAGGCGATAAAGCTCTACGTAAAGGGTCGCCAGTCGTATGCAAAACGCCTCATTATACGATGGGGGAACGAATGCTCGGCCGGCCAGTCGGTAACGCGAGGTGCTGCAATAAATACTTCAATCAGCAGCCACTAAGGCGTCCGTTAATATTGGTGCGGTGGTGTAGTCCTGTTAAGGGACAGGACGGGCGGCGAACCCCAAAGCCAGTCGCGCGTAAGTTTCTCCAGCTCGCCATTGCGCGGTAAAGTATGATCGTCCCCTGTTGACAGCCACCTGCACGGAGTCGTCGAAACGTACTCCGGATTCGATTCCTTGTGGCCTGATCTGCATATTGTCGAACTCTCTGTTTTGCGGGTTCCTTTTTACGTCAGCACGTCGGTCAGCTTCGGTAGTTACGTAGTGGCGCTTAGTTCGGGAAGTGGGCAGTTAGTGCGCTGCAGCGGAATCATTGGCTACCGATCGCCTGGTCCGATAACAATTAATCCTGCACCCCATACGGTAGCTTCAGAACCTGTATGCGCGTGAACCTGAAATGTATACGGTGCAATAAAAACAATACATTATCGATGTGTTACGGTTTTATGTCGATTTTTAAAGAGACATTAATGAGCATATATACATTACAAAATGAATATCGTAACCGGTTATAAATTATCTAACCTCCCATAAAAAAAAAAAAAAAGACTAAACTTATGGTTCATTTCGACTGGCTTTTAAAATATCGGATTTCAGTGTAGTTTGGAAACCGAACGTGCAATACACAGCGTGATTATATATAATATCCATGTAATATATTATGAAACGTATGTTGGCGAATGTTGGCTATCTAGGAACCTGATAAGTCTATTGTAGCAATGGGTGCCCTACGTCAAGAATAAACTTCCAGAATCTGGACTCGCTGATATAATTTATGATATAGCATTCAATATGATATAATAAAATCTACATTATCATGAAGTAGCAGCTTTAGTATTCCAGTTTCGGTGTTCCTACATTATGAAGACATAAAATTCGAAAAAAAAAAAACATTTCAAGTCAATATCAATTTAGCATTTATTTTCCTTAAATATAAAATATGTTAATAAAAAAACTTATGAGGATGGACAAATCAATGAAAATTATGTAATATACTAGAAAAGTCATAAGGACATAAAGTCAATGATAAATTGTTTTGTTGAATTATTTTAAATAACCTAGTAACACAAGCAAAGCAATTTTACCGCAGGAATTTTATTTATCAATAGAGTATAATTTTCGACAAATGGTGCAAAATTACGTATCATGAATATGCATTTTCATTCAATTACATTATCGTCAAATAAACTTAAATGTAAATACTAGTTGTAAAAATTATTTGCCATCGGCAATAAGTAATACTACGATACACGATTAACATTAGTGTAATAAGATTGAATGAAAGAAGCCCAGCGGCATCTTGTTATTCACATCTCTTTTAATAATAAACGAAGTGACATTATTTTAATGCCAAGTTATATCGATCGTTTAAGTATCTCTACATTTATACCTACGTAAGTAAAGGCCTTTCGCATTTATTAATTAACCGCGATTATGGGTTTCCATATAGCAATTTTTACCCGTTAAAAATTACAAACCCTCACTTACAAACCGCAGCGAAAGCTCGTTGCAGCTGCTGATAATTGGATGAGTCGAGCGACACGACGCCCTCGGGCCCTGATCTTTCGAATCTCTTGGTTACATTTCAGTCCTGGTCCTTTTCGATTTCTGCTCGCGTCCTTCAGTTAAAAGAGTCACTGCCACTGTACGCCAAAGCGTCTTGTTCCAAGTACGATGGTCAGTCCTCGGAGGGACGTCCGCACGATAAATCTAGTTTCCTCTGGTGGGTAATTGGGATCACTCGCTCAGATCAATCCGATACTGTCTGAAACGCGTCCGTCGCTCCAACAGTTCGATATACTTCTTTCGATGTCTGTGACCAATCCTACGTTCCATTCCGATTTCTCGTTCACGAATAGTCTTACGATTTGCACGCCGTAAAGTGCAGCACCAACTTATAATGTATGTAAAAATTTGTTTCTCAATTTTATAGAAAACCTTTCTTATTAGAAATCACTGTAGCATACTCTGTATTTCAATTATTTTATTATTAAAATGACTCACTGTGATGGCGCACTTCAAAAATTTGCAAAATTTCAATCAAATAAACATTTTGATTAGCATAAAGAAATCTGCGTTCAAACATTCCATAATGTATTTACTATCTTTCATTATAAATACATTTTCCATTACAGTAGTTTTTTAGTATTTATAAGCAGTAGGTTTATCATTCCAATCGAATATAAAGTTACGATATATTTTAAATATATTCATAACGGGCATTAACAATTGCACTACATTAATCGATAGAAAATCCGATAAAACCCTAGATTTCTCTTTCATATTTTCGCGTATTTTACTGCTCTCAGTATAGGTGGAGAATTCACAAAATCCTTTTTTTTAAATTTGCGAGTAAGCCCTGTACTCGATAGCATGGATGGTGAATTGAATCTGGTAGGTAGAAATGAAACGCACGTGGTTAGTAGCCCCCTCATGTATAAAATCGTCATTCTCGCGAGAGGATTAGCGAAAAGTATAGAAGTATAGAAGGTAGACGAGGGTCTGGGATTCAAGCCTTATAAAGAGTATCGTCGACCCTCGATGAAAGCGGCTTGTTACGTGCCGTTCTCTCATTCAAATCGGGCCAAGATCGTGTCGTATGCAAAACGTCGAATTTGCGAAGTTCTCTCTTCCTCTTGCTCCCGTGCTTCTTGTTCTTCTTCCACCCTCGATTCTACCCGTTTATACGTCCCCAAAGAGCAGAGCAACACCGGCAAAGAGACCTGCCGATCTGTGGGAGTCAGTTCGAGTCTGGCCATAAATCTGAATAATAAATGAATCCCGACGGCCCTTAAGAAGTCTCCGCCTCAGCGCGGAAACGTTGCTGAGGGCCTAAAAGATGAATTTACGGCGATGCCGCTTATGTGACCATGCGAAGGCCACTGAGAGCGGATGAAAAAGTTCGATCGTACATTTTGTTACATCGCCTATGTGCACTAAGTCAAAGATAGATAGAATGTCATCGGTCGTCGTGACTACGGTAAAGCAGCAGTTTCATTCGCGACGCAATATATCTGCAGATTTGACCTTATTCTTGACAACTTTACCGTAATAAAGACGTTGACAAACTTATTGACAAACATGATGTTATAGCATTCAAATAGCTGACATGTTAATATAATACAATGGGTTACGAAAAGGAATATTTTTATTGGATAAAAATAAAATATTATGATAAAGTAATTTCTGTAGCAATACACGCATCAACGGAAGTGAAAATATACGCTAGCTATATTCCGCATATCATTCAGTGTTTATTCACGACTCCAAAGTCGAATTTTCATGTTAAATTTTTCACGGTCTACACCGTATACCAACTATAACCCGAGTATTGGAAGGAGCCCTTTGTGTACAAAAATAAAAAATAATAATTATAGTTGGCTTTAAGAAATAGACGCATATGCTAACTACTTATTTTGTGAATCAATGATTGGCTAATGTTTCTTCAACAAAATAATAATGCGTAAAGGATATAATAGTATACCTAACCTCATCCTATTAGAAATTATATAAGGCTTCCGAACCGGGCTTTACCATACGCGTCACGCCCTGATCAGGATCGTTTAGCACGATAGGTTTTTACCTCTAGTCGAGCTGGCTATTTACTTGCTTTGACTAATCATTTATTAGGTGTCCTTCTAGTAGATATAAGTATGTTATAATTGCTGACCTTACTATTAACACAATTATTTGAATTATATATGAGTTCGAGCTCAGAGCACGTAAAACAACCAATTATTAAAGAATATTTTTTCGATTGTAACAGCTCAGATACATGTGCAGTCCATAATGTATTAATATAAGAAAGGAATATTGTGCCGATGCTATCGGACAATAATATTGTCCTATGGTGGACAATTATATATTTTCTTCATTCTTATAGTATAAAGACGTATCGACTTTCTGGAATTATTATTTCTCTGTGACAGTACGCATTATAGCATTTTGTGAAAATACCTTTTATTATTTTTAGAACTGTCTGTAATATCTATTGATGTCAATCAATGTTTCACGGACCTCAAAATACGTCTATGAAAATTTTCGCGATGGCGACTTTTTAAACTTTATTTTTTATAACTCATGAAATATTATAGTAACCTAGAAAGGTGCATGTATTAACAATTTCTGATAATAAAAAGTGGACATTAGCTTATCTCAGATCCAATTCAGGTTGCACATGAATTAACAATTGAAATTAGAATAATGTTTAACATTTATATCCTACAGACCATAAACTTTGTTTTATTTTATTTAAAATGTATTTCCTCCTGGTTTCGAAGTTTGTAAATATATAACAATGTTCAGAGTTACGCAAATATTCATCTTTATTCTTGTCAAAAAATAATGTAAAATTAATTTTTTTAAATATTTTTAATTGTTAAAACGACTAAACACACATCACACACATCCACGCACACAGGCATACGCGCCGGTGGTCGAATATTATCAAGACGTATTTATATCAACTTATCACTTCATCATATTTTAATTTCAATTTACGATCTTTAAATAATTAACAGTTTTCGTTTATTATTTATATATATAATTTTTATATCCCAATAGATGCCCCTGAAGAGGACCTCGATGAAGGTCGAAACGTTGGGCTGGTAATGTCCCA
>JAPYZR010000372.1:0-39361 GCA_030522945.1 Trichopria nigra | reverse complement strand
TCTTTTCAAATCCGAGATCAAAAGTATGGGTTCCCATTTAACAAAATTAACTTGACCTTGAAATAACCTTCAAGGTCATGTTCAAGGTCAAATTCAAGGCCACCACCGGATAGATCCCTCGAAACCCTACAAATTTCGTCTGAACAATTTTTTTGTACAAGCCCATCCCTACGTTTTACAAGGGTGGGACGGGTGGTCTTAGACACCCGGTATACGTAGATGTACATACAAATTTTATTGGAAATGTTACTGCAGCAGATGGCATTTTGAGGACAAACTTTTATCACCAGGAAAATTAACATTATTTCTGGGAAAAATTACCACATATAATGTAGAATTTTTACTTTGAGTATGATAAAAATTGTTATTCTTCATAGTAAGCTTTATTTCCAAGTACATTTGTCCCGTGTATACATTTGTACATCATTTATATTGTAGTATTTCATCGTTTAGTTACTAGTACAAAAAGCTAATAAATATAACTGTGGATAGCTGAGAAATAGGACTCGACTGTAGACTTATTTGCGTAAGTATAGAAAGTAGTAAGTTTACTTTGTTCAAGATATTTTCGTTTAGTGCACCCAAGACTTGAGAGACTTTTCGCTTAGAATGTACTTTATAATGCGTATGAGAACCTGTACGTGCCAAAACCTGTGGGAGCACGGTCGGGGAGGACGGATAGGGCTCCCAGAACGCGCTTCACGTTTAGATTGTCTCAGCGGGCCAACCGAGTCGACTATGCGTAGCCGGAACTTGGAATGATTCCCGGAACTTGCCGTGCGCGTTATGCTACCGATGCGATTTGCCGGAGAGCCCACGCGAGAAGACGTATCCTGTAACGTACTTGATAGTCGATACCGATCTTCGTCTCCTTCTCTTTGTGTCTGCTGCCATTTCACTGTTTGCTGCGCCTTTTATGCTTTTTTCTGTCAACTGCAGCCGGTAACATATGCGGGAATTCTCATGAGATGCACTGAAACGCGAATGTTACGAGAATCACGAAATAATCCCTTAAGGAGGGTGGGTTTCGAAAAATTGGCTCTCAAAAAAATTGGCTTTCGAAAAAATTGATTATTATTACCGGATTTTTTTTTTATTGATGTAACTTTGTAACTCTGATTTAATTTATATACCACAACCGACATGAATCCCCTAAATTGTTGAGTAATTTGGTTGTTTAATAACCACAAAATTACAGCCAGTATATATCGTACTAAAATGAATGAACTAAAACTAAAATTATCTTATAATGGTAAATATAAATTTAAGTACATAAGATGTATATAGTATTATATTAATATTTAATTGTGTCAAAGTCAATTTAACATTAAACGTTGTAGAAATGGAGTAAAAACATTCAAGATAAATTGTAACGCAGGTAAAGATTATTTTAACATCTCGGTCACCGAAATTAATATAAACTATTTCACTATACCACCCGCGAAAGAAAGTAATTATACTTTTAACATATTCAGAATTTCCTTAAAAATCTGAAAACTATTAAACGATTAACGACTTTTATTTACGATTAAACTTTTCTTTTGAACAATGCAGAAATGTAAGTGTATACGTTACTTTTCGGTTATTTGGACATTCAACTCGTATATAAATGGTATAATTTACGTGCCGGCCGATTTCCAACCAACAATTACAAGTATCTATTGTCCATACGTATAATTATTTCAACTCGTTTGATAGCGAAACAATGTTGCTTCTATAACGGCAGGATAAGTGTACCAATGTTCATGTTGTAGAATATTATTCATGTATAAAAAGCAATAGAATCTTACGGTTTTTTAAGCAATAGCCTTGTCATTATTTTAACCTAAAATACGGATAAAAATTTACTACGTAAATTAAATAAATTGAGAAATATTTGAAAAAAATGAGCTACAACATGACAGCTTATTTTAGCAAGAAAAAAATTTCTTACAACTTCACTTTGAGAATTTTAGAAAATTTAATTTCATACAGATTTTGTTTAAAAAACCATGCAAATTCTACAATTCTTAAAACCTTTAAAAACTTTTTTAGGCAATAATTTATGAAATTGGAGAAATTATAACAATGATGTGGACCGATAGATAATCTTTTCTCCTAACAAAAGACACCATTGATTAAAATCCTTTCATTTTTAAAACTTGTCGAATATTTAAAAAAAGATTAGAATCTATTCGTAAATTAATATTGTCAAACGAATGATTTTAAATTAATGCGAAGTAGTGATTTATACTTTAAATAATCATAACGATATTTTTCAACAACAGATACTTTTAAAAATTGTTATGATTAGATTTGTCAGATTCCGCTTGGTGGAAAATATCTATGCACATTGATTTATAGAGTTTGAATAGAAACCCATATGAATTTCAAATGAATTTTCGGATTAAATTACCAGTATTATCAGGCAATGTAGATATTATGGAAATGTATTTACAGTGATTATTCCAGTACATCTTGGTAAAATGTGCTCGTAATGTTAGGGTATTGGTGTATTACGGGTCTTCGTCTTCGGCTACAGAAATTAAAAATTAAAAATTAGTTTACTTCAAGTAATAATTTACAACGCTTAAAAATAAAAGTTTGAAACAAAACCTAACTTGATTCTGCAATATGCATCGTTCAATCCGAATCACGTGTATTCTCTTATAATTCAGTGACAGTGATTGGGTATTCACGTGGTTTTAAAGTTTTTATAATTGATTTTGCTTTGGGTTATTTTAATAATAATGAGAAAATCTATAGCGTTTTATAATTAAACTGAATTTGGCAACATTAACTAATGAAAATATCATTATTATTTATTTTCATGGATTTAATTATATATGATAATATGATAATAGTAGTACATTTTTCCATACCATGGCAATTTTAATTGTGGTTGTATAAAGTAAAGCATATTTTCAAGGAAAACCACGTTTTATTATTCAAAAGCGTCCTGACAGAAGTGACGCCCAAAGAGACTACAATCGATAATTGGCACTAACGAATGAACTAACGAAACGTATTTCCGGCGCTTCAGCCATCGATCCATTTTCGAGCACCACGAAGTTCTCGTTTCGATGTCACTGTTCTTTGCAAAGTTTAACAATAAAATTACCAGTTCATCTAAAAAAAGTACCGTACACTATAAAATTGTATTAACATTTTGCTGAAATGATTTCCTTTCCTCTGTAAGAACGTATTTAATACTGTAACTAATTTGCAAGTAAGAAAAATGTTCGTTTTGGAACATTGTGATTTTCTTGATCGCTATACTTCGTGATTTATTGCAAAATAGTATTAGGTGGTGAAAGATCCAATTAACCAATTGAAGATTTAAATGTTTACGTTTCGTCCATGTTGACGGCCCTCTTCAGAATTTAATCTTATGAAAAAAGTGATGATACAAATAAATGAATATACTGTCATTAAAAAAAAAAAAGGTTATAAAACTTAAACAATAAGTAAACTTACTTGGTGTTATTGATGAAATAGAAATGCATATATAGGAGAGGATTACGTGTTTATATACATTTGTTTACGTTTACAATTCATACAAAACAAACTGCGGCATTCCCTTTAAATTTTGGCAACGTATACGAATTAAATTATCGACAAAAAAAATTATGTATATTTATGCGATAGTCTCATATATTTTTGGTAAATTAGACTCTCGAAGCGAATATTAACTGTTGTAAAATAATAATTTTACAGGCATTTGCACTGATAATGTTCAGTAAAACTACAAAAACCGTATATGTCCTACCTCAAAAACATTTCAAATAACAGATTATTTCCAAAATGTCCCATTTCATTCTTTCGAATAAGAACTTTTTTTTAAATTTAAAATAAAGTAAATCACACTTATATTTTACAGTAGTTTATATTTATTTATTTTTGTTTTGTTATTTGTAAAATTAAGGAGGATTCAAGATTTAAAAGTTCCATTTTAAAAGGTTTTTACGGTTTCTGCAATGTGACTGAAACTTCCCTGGCAGAAATGGACCTTGATTCCGCGTTTTAAAAGCATTATATATCCGACAAGGCATTCCTCAGTAGAAATTTTTTACGGCCCTGATCAGGGCCTTAGAAAATGTTTACTCGTGTTGTAAGGAATGTAATGCTAAATCTAAGGCCAGAGATATGCCTTGTATGGAAAATCAAAGGCAATCAAGGGCAATTTCTACCAGGGTTCTCTGCGACAAATATTTAGGGGTTATATTGGTACAAGTTGGTAAAAAGTTAAAAATTTTAAAGTTCAATGAAATTATTATTTTTTGATATACTACAGTTATTTGTCAACTGTATAAACATAGAATTTCAAAATCATAGAAAAGTTTTTTCTTTTAAATGTACTACACTACAATTGTTTCGGGTTTATTATGAAATATAAATTCATTAAATCTAGAGATATATTCTTTAATTATTGCAATAAATATCAAATCAATGCGGCGAAATTAAAGTGAATAATATGTTGTTACATCAATCACGATGGAGTTGATTGATATATTTATATATATATATCAGCTAGATTAATACGGAATTTATAATTTGTTTATATATTTCGTTTTATTTTTTCTATTTATTTATATTAATAAATAATATAGTTACTTCAATCAATTATAATGAGAATATTGATTCATTGTTAAGAATGCTTACCTTATGGAATTACACTGACACATGTTCACGTGCGATTGGATGCTAGTTTAAACGCATACTTATTCTTAATTGCGATTGAGTACTTTTGAAAGGTTGTCGATTTCATTTATCAATTCAAGATTGATAGTCATCAAGAGTTATAAAACTAAATTGATGATGTCGGAACGTTTTCGCATTAGAGCATCATAAAACTCGAAGTCTTATCGGTTCCGCAGCCTCCCTACGTAGTTCGCCGCGGGCGAGAACGTGCCATTATTAGACCAATATATTAGAATGATTTTACGACATGAAACTATCTGAATTATAGATTCCGAATGACGGGTTAGAAAATCATTTTTCATACATGAAGCATATACTCACACACATGTATGGCTCTAAAAAAGGGATTAAATTTCGTATATGTCGACCGAGTGACTAAAATGAGGATAAAATAATTCAAATCTTCTTAACATTTATTCTGTCAGCTTCCTGCAGTTTGACCATTCTTTTGGTTGAAATGATCATTTTTGTATTTGATGCAATCAAAGTTGCTGTACGTGTTGGGCAATTTAACTGTAATGCCATAGTCAATTTTTTGAATAAAAAATATGACCTTAATTGCTGATGTAATGACTTTGATAATGATTAATTAATTTATTTATTTTTACTAATATTTGTATATTATATAGTATGTCTCCCTGGAGCCTATGGGGAGAGGGGGGGGGGGGTGTACAAATTAACTTTTACTTAATTGAAGCTTTCATAAAGCGAAACTCTTGATTATAAAATAAATCTTACGTGCCACGGAGAATAAGTGTTTCTTTTTACATGGCATTGATCTTAGCATGACAATTTGTCTCTTACATGCGTCTGTTATATAATATAGGTTATAAATTCAATAAAATGAACCTGTTGTGCCTGCGATATAAAGTAGGACTATATATTTCCACTTTTCAAAAGAAAAGTAGAAGTTACTCTAACTCTTCGTAGAGTACGACTTTAGTTTCCGACGTTTCCTTCTAGTCGATACATAAGTTAAGCTCTACTTCGAATTTAAGATTGCAGATGCAAATTCACTATGTGAATCGATTAATGTCCGTAAGCGTAAATTAATGTAGGTATATTACTAATTAATATACGTACTTGCCTTTTCATACTTTAGACAATTTTCGTTACAAATTAACGATGTTTATTAATACTTTTCGATTCCATATTTTTACGTGTATTCGTCCAGGATATATATACATTTTTTAAAGATGCTTCACTGAACGCATTCCATTCATTTCACGTACTGTATTAAAATAAAACTATTACCCGTTGCCTTCTAATGGACAGATTATAATATTTTTCAAGAAAATTGACAAAAAATTTGTACGAACCATTGTTTTCTTTCTTGAATGTTCTCGTGATCCAAATTTCATCCATCGCGTTTCCTTTCGTAATAATGCATACTCTTTTGTTCTTTTTTCTGTGTTTACTTTCTTTGTTCTCTCGTATACAATGGTTGAAATTTCTCTTTCAAAGTTCATAATTTTAATCAATGTCAGATACTCAATTTCAATTATTATGCGGTGAGCATTATATACATTTAATATGTTTAATCTTCACATATATATATATGTGATCGTAACATATGTATATATATATATATATATATATATATACATATGTTACGATTTCAGGTGCAAACACATTGACACATATACGAATAATTTTAACATTAAGGCGGAAGGCACTTTAGATTTCTTGAAAGTGAAATTTCACACTTTCTGAAGTTATTTTTGATGTGGATCGGAAAATTTAAACTCTAGAAAGAGTGAAATTTCATTCCAAGAAGTTAAGAGAGTAAATAGTTTCTTTCACGAATAGAAGATAAAGCATTTACATAATAGTAGCCAGTTGCAATTTGATCGAAGTCTGGCCTAAGACTGATGACATTTTCGTTTCTTGAAATAATAATATCACTCATTCTTTGATTATAACCATACATTATGCATGCTGTGGTAGTCAAGCGGTACGCTGCGAAGGAAATACGATTATCGGTAGATAAATCGGAACGACGCCGTTGTGATGAGAGTAGCCGCGAAATTGGATGGCCAAAGCATGTGAGCAAACGAGTGAAGCCATAAAATATTCTTGATGTTCAACGAACAGGATATTAATGTTCAATTTGCCCTTGCAGTAACGAATTTTGCGAAAATTAAGCTGATATGGTTAAAAGAAATCAGACATTCAACGATGAAACATTGCAGTAGAAGTATATATTTATTTTACTAATTCTATAAAAAGTTATCAGTCTACGTCAAATTGGTGTTGCTTATAGTAAATGAAAGGAAACGACTGAAAGTAAAATCTTGGTGATTATTCGCCTAGATTTGTATAAGGAGTGAATATTTATTGATAATTCTTAGACTAAACTGAATTACTCATGGATCCGTGTGGTTATTAGTTAACGATGACGTGCTTCACACCAACAAATCCGAGTTTCATTGAAGGTGCCTTATAGCTCTGGTCGTGTTGGGAAGTACGTACACAAGGCACCGACGTCCAATCTCCTCGAGACGTTCGTTAGTTAACGAGCACAGCTCTTCGGCTCTTGCTTCGATAGCGGCCTTATCGCCGAAGTGGCAGCTCGATATTCGGGGTGCGGTTCCTAGGTTCGCAGGTCCTGGGGTTTGCGTGAAAGACGACGACGACGACGCCGGCGACGTCGGGCAAAGTGGGCGCGGGACGCGAAGGTTGAGGTGGATCGGTAGAAGAGAGTCGAAGGCGTGTTGGGCTTTCGAATAGGGTGGCGGAAAGGGGGTGGGTTACATGCGTTGTGCAGTGCGGTTAACGGCGTGTGCGTTGCGCCGACGACCATCGGCTCCAAGGCTGCGAGAGTACAGAAGCGAGACACCAGACCGAGCGTAACGTGTAAGTGGAGGAAGAAGGAAGTGAGAAAGAGACAGGCACAGAGAGGGCAAGAGGGATAAAGAATCATGCGACAGGGAAGGAAGGTCGTGGAGAGACATCTAGAAAGCTGGAAGAGAAAATAGTAACGAGAACGCAACGAAAAGAGACAAATTGTCGAGAGAGAGAGAAAGAGAAAGAGATAGAAGACCGATAGAGGATGTTAGCGTGAGAGGTAGAGAGAGAGAGAGCACGATGAGACGTATAATAAGAGAAGAGGTAGAGAAGAAGAGAGAGAAAGAGAGAGAGAGAGAGAAGGCACGAAGGACGCGGGCGTCTCGACTCTGTGTTCTGGCAGACGAACGCATCGATCCCAGGCGGGTCAAGCACGGAATCTCTCCCCTTCAGACCCCTCCACCGCACTTACCCACCCACCCTCCGAACCTCCGCTCATCCTCCGCGCCCCTTCTCGCCGCGTTACCCAGCGTTCGCCCCGCCAGACAAAGACAAATTACGCTGCATTTTCAGAGCCCCAAAGAGCCCCCAGCTACCCCCTTTAGTCTTCCAGTCTATCCTCTGATTCTCTCCGTCTCCACGTTTCGCCGCTATCCACAGTGGTTTTCTTCCGTTTTCTCCTTTTCATCTCGTACTTCTTCCTCTTCCGATTCTTCTCGCTTCGAATCTCGTCTTCTCATTCTCTCTTTCTACTCAGTCGTTTCCTTTTCCAACGGCACTTGCTCCCCGCCCGCCCGTCCACCCACAACCGCCCAGTAAGCCCAGTACGCCATTGGTCTCCCCGGAGTTTCTGCTATGTAGGGCATCAAATGGGTGCTCAACCCCTACGCACTTTCCAATCCTAGTCGCTTCGCGGCACCAAAGCTCAGAGCTGTAAAACCCGATGAGGATTTCGCCAAGCACAAGGACGCCGACGAGGATTAGTCGAATTACGAAATGTTTCCGTTTGAAAGCTTGAAAGTGATTTATAGGATACCGTCGTACCCGAATTGGAAAAAATTCTTAATTTTGTTTATTTTTCAATTCTAATACTGTTATTTCTCTAAATCAACGTTTTCCACATTTTTTTGTTGATAACGACGTATATGTAATTACTTTTAATAATGCAGTAGATATTTACTACGTTTAAACTCTATATTTAGACTACTGTTTGACGACGTGATTAATGATCAGTTGCGTGAATTAGAAGGATTGATGATGCCTTCATTTACATCCTACAACCGTTTTTCAATAAAACGTTATTCCTCAAAACTTCTTTCAAACTTGAATTTATTTTGACCTTATTATAAAAGTACATTGCAATAACTTTAAACGAAATTACTTTTACGAGCACACTGTTTTATCACAATAAAAAGGATGAGTAAATCTAATAAAATCAAAGAATATCATCGTGCCATAGTGACCTCCAAATGGCGAGCGTTAACCACCCTCCGCTCTCACCCTTGGCTAGTGTAAACAGAACAGCTACACACGAGAAGGAAGAAGAGAAAAAGATACTCCGAGGGTGAGAGGAGGAAAGGAACGAGAGAGGGGGAGCATCGTAGAGGTATTCCTATGCACTTGCCTTCGTAGTTCTAGGTCAAACTGATATTCAAGGAGACTTTATTGCAGCGCGACTCCATGCAATTTTCTTGAAAGGGCAAGATTTTCTTTTCACTCTCGCACGCTTTCCCAATACCACGTACATTGGTGTGTCGTATTGAGTACAGAGCAATTTGGCGGGCAAGATATTTTACAGTTTTCAAAGTTTCTTTACTTGGATGTTTAAATACGCTGTTGATCTTTTCAACTTAGCGCATGTATAAATATATTCATGTATGTATAGTTTGATGGCAGTCCTTTAAAACGTTTCGAATCAACGGGGAATCCCCCTAATACTGTTTGCTCACCCGAAGGCTTCCCCCTCCCCGGACCCCCGCCGATAAAACACTAAGCTAACCTAACCGTCATTTTTAAATTTTATAAATTTATATACATAAATTGTCGATTTGGCTATTTCAGTAACCGATTGCAACTTTAATGAAAGTCACCGACAAATTTCTGGTAAAGCGACAGGAAAGTTACACGATGCGGAATATAAAACCCCGTTTCAGATAGTATTGTGATGGTTAGCTTAGGTTAGTGTATATATATATATATACCTATATATTTATGTACATAGTTGAAAATTGGGTAACAAAATCATGACCCGTATCTTCATCTCTTCTATGCTTTGTGTTTTTGCTTTGCCTTTCAGTTTAATCGCATTGTCACTTTACGTAAACACGTTTATGGTATTAAGAACAAAGTGCTTCGTTCCGACCGCAAGATGTATCTAGTAGACAGTCTTCGCATCTTTCAGACACGGCGTTGTAAAAGAATCTTTTGTAAAATTTACTTTGGTTTTGACTCTAACAACGAAGTTTACCAGCTCTGCCGGTATTTTCATGCGATTGATTACGATCAAAGATCTTATTATATAAAGAAAGAACTAAGTTAAACCCCGTAACCATCTCTTTACTCTATGATGGCAAAATCTTGAAATGTTTTAAAGAATTTGTAAATTAATTTTATGTATAAATATTAAACGAATAAAGGAGACAACTGTTAGTTTTTGTTGTAGTTGTTGCAGGCATTTACAGCGAGTGCATATAATCATCGATGGTTTGAAGTAATATGTTTTACAAGGATTTATCAAACTTTTATGACTTTGTAAGATAATAAATAAAAAAATGTTATAAGAATGCATTTGCATGGATAGTACATAAACTGTGTACTAGTAACTTGAGGCCAATTGTTCGTTCTACCTATAGAATCACGAACTTTAGAAATAATTGAAATGAAATCTTTTTCCTTTTATATTCACTATAAAAGTCGGCGATGCTCCGAGTCGCTTACTTTTCTTTTTAATTTTTCTATTCTTCCATCTAGAAAGCAGCAAACATCCAGAATTACGGAATTGTCTCAGGTTGGGCATTTACTGTGAAAATTTTATATCGACACGGAATAGACACAAGCTTTCTCGATTTATCCAAAACGCATTTATGGAGTATTTTGATAAAGTGTTATGTAACTGACAAAACCCAGATGCATTTCATATCCAGAGTGCAAATGACGAGAAAGGCGGTAACGACAACTGACGGAAACATGGTAGGGGGCAAAAGACAGGATGAGTTCCGGGATTGGCCTAGGTTGGGGACTACTGCGGAAAGTGCGGACGACATCGAGGAGCGGCGACCGAAGTGTGTGTGCATTGGTTGAGGACGTTGCGGCGGTGGGCTGGTTTGGGGGCAAGGTGACGTAGGGCGCTAGTTGGCAGAGGAAGAGGATGAGGACGAGAAGGACGTTCAGGGTGGGTGGTAGGATGTAGGTGGCGAGCAGCAGGCAGAGGGTGGATAGTGGAGACGGTTGGTTGAGACATGCAAGCGCGTTCGAAGCGGTAGAGGGAGACGGATATATATAGAAAGAGAAACGCGGAGAAGGTAAGAGAAGAGCCGGCAAGCGTAGGAGTAAGAAGGGACGAGCGGAGAGACGTAGAGAGAAGAAGTGAGGAGAAGCAGGAGAAGGCCGACCGGTGGGTTGGGTGGTTTGCACCAGTACCACCGACATGGCTGGAAGCAAAAGGAGGATGGGGTAGGATGGCCGGGCCTCTGCTCGCTCGATAGAGGCGCGTCCCGTCGTCCCATGATTGGAAACCAAATCGCCGCACATCCATCCCACTCTCCCTTCAACCCCGCGTATAGACCATCCCGCAGGTTCTCCACCCTTACGGCCTCTCGACTCTCAACCCTATCCAGTGCCGGCTGTAGCTCTTTCTCCATCTCTTTCTCTGTCCTCCTTCCTGCTTTACCGGCCTCGTCCTTCCTTCACTGCACTTTCGCGCATCCCTTACTCCCTAGCCTGATCTCTCTCCCTTTCTCTCTCTCACTCTCTCTCTCTCTCTCGCCCTATCTATATATCTCCCTTTTACTTCTTCCAGACCTCTCTTTTTCTCTTCCCTTATCTTTCCCTTTTCCTCGCAAGCTTTCTCTCTCGCTATGTACTCTCCCCTAGTCCCTCTCCCCGCGAACGCTAATGTCGGGCTAAGTCCTTAAAACCCCTCAGCCAGGGGCCGGCAAGCCCGCAGACCGAAATGGCCTCCATAAGTAACAGGGTTTACACGCCCGAAGACCCTATTTCTCATCGGGGAAAAACTGCAGCTGGACAGACTGTTTTCTGCTTTCGACTTTTTTCTTTCCATCGATTGTCCTTTTAGCGATTCGAATTGTGATAATAACAGTATTAGCAACGTTGAATATTTCAAAATCTAGCTCTGGTTCAGTTCATTGTGCTGAATTAGTCACATTCGCAGCTCTTTGTCTTCTTATACATATGTACTACGATTCAAAACTCACGAACGTAGATAAGTGTATCTGTTTCCTCTTCTTTTCTTTACTTTGAATAGGCACAATAGAAAAGGTCTCATTCCTCGTACTTCATCGAACTTTATTCACGTAGGAGAAATAGCAAAATTAGGGAAAGAGAGGCGTCAATGACATTTCTACGATATTATGTGGGTGCTGGTATAATCATTGTCCTCTCGGCTTTGAAACTTCGTTCCGGTAACGTCATCGCTTTCACTCTCGCTTGTAATGTTTATGCAGAGCAGCGAGAAACTTTCTTGAGGCGCTGCGGAACATCGCAACGAAACTACCAGCGAGCGTTGTTGTTTCATACCAGGCGCGATGTGGGTGGCGACCGCTTTGCGAATAAGTTTGGTTTCCAAAGCCAAACTTGATCGGTGGATTCGACACCTGATGGATTTCACCAGTGGATAATTATCGCAATCAAATCATTGGACAGTTTTCGCTTATCTAATACAAATCTTATAATACTCTGTAATGTTTATTTTAAAACTTTAAAATGTACATACAACTTTGATATATATGCTATAAATAATAGTGTTATATGTATGTAGTCCTGATTGTGTATAGCGCGTTTAAATTATCTATGTCAATACATTAATTCAACCGAATAGATTAGTAACTGTAAACAGAAGTTCGTGACATTGCACACAAGTCTTTGGGCGAGGCACCGGATTCGGGGACTTGGAGATCGAGCTGCGGAAACTGGAATTTGGAAGTTGACATGGTGCACGTCTTCTCTCAGCACAGCTTCGCTATATATTCACGGATGAAACGATCTTCTCTATATAGAACTGGGAGAAATGCACATGTACATGTACTGGGTAAACGCGTATTCGCGTGTATCGACAAACGTACGGACAGAGTAGTTTTACTTCTGTGTGTACGTGCCGATACGTATTAAGAGCTCCGTAATGTCTTCGGTGTCGGTACACTTATAGGAAGTTTCGCCTGTGTGTCGCATTTACCTCATACTCTAGCGGGAGGGTAGAGTCGCAACGAAGACGATGGACGGTTTAGACTGGACGCATCGTCGTATATATGTATATAGGTTAGACGCGGGATATATTATATTGTCGGTTTACTTAACGATGCCAATCCAAAGGAGTTGAGCATTTTGAAGCTTGGCAAAGATCTTTTCCCTTTATTTTCAGAATGTTTTGCAAGTTGACGAAAATTTCCTAGTTCCTTTTTTATCTTCCTGTCCCACTTCTCCTATTACACCATAAAAAGTCGTGCGACTTACGGAGTAATGCCACAATTCGCAAAGTTTAAATGATAATACTACAAAGTTAAGAAGTTAAATACTATAGATGTGGACTTTCAACTTTCATACCACTAGTATTCCGTCGATTCTTATGGCTTTGTAATATAAAATGTGAGATCTAAAATATTTTGCACCAGCAATATTGTAAACTTTACAAAGGGTCTCGTTTTCATTCATTTGCTCTTATTACTATAGTATTGCGATAAAGCAATCGTTTTGAACTGAATCACATGTATGATATAAACTATATGAACAATATTCAACAGCAACGTTTACTTCTTATATTGTGTAAACGAAACGAAATACTGCACTGTTGGTATTTTTCGCATGCAATTATTTAATTTCAATTGCAATAATATTTTGTTATAACAAATGTACGTATTTTTTAAATAACCAGATTTATGTGTTCTTACGAAGGGTAAAAATACTTCTGTGTAAACAATTTTTCACAATGATAATAATGAATAGCATCGACAAGGCACCGTTTAACGTAAGATAAAAGGAAAATAAAGTATTTGTGTAATTTTTGCAAGTAGTTGAAATATATTACTGCAATAAAACGTCTGTATATATTCAACGGCTTTCTACACGTGTACATACATATATCTAATCTAATATAAAAGTATTTAAAATCCATGATGCAGTGGGATTAATATCTTACGTACTTAATACGACATTCTCAAATTACTCCGCAGCTATTCGCACCATTGTATTTATACACATAGGTTAAGAAAAGAACATTGTAAATTTATATGTTGTGAATGAAAATGCCGACAATTGAGAAATTTATAAATTGTTTATATTTACCTCGAATCGAAAGGCAATCGCACACGTTAATTTAAGAGACAAAATAAAGACAGTTAGTTAACATGTATTTAAAGCATTTATAAAATATTTTTACAATCACTTACACCAGTGTAAAGGCAATGAGTATCTACTAATATCTGGTGTTTAGTTAAATTTTACAGTAACGTATAGTTTGTAGTGCATTTATTACTGAACTTTATTGAACAGCTCAAAATAACATAAACATTTAATTAATACCAAATTACTGACATGTTCAATTGTACAGTAAAGTACATAAAACGCGTGGGTACTCGACATCATTACATTTATTTGCAACTTGCCGCGTTTAATCGCATCGATATAAGAATATTAGAAAGTTTTGTGTCAAATATCATTTAAAGGTACGTAATACTCTCATGTTCTTGTGTTTATTTATTCTCCTTTGTAGCAATAATACAATAATTTATATATTTCTCTCCATACATGGTCAGCGAGCTGTAAGTTGCACGAAATTAGATGTATATCTATTGTTGAACAGCAAACAAATGTGGCATTAGTAACAAGATACACTTCGAATATGATTGAAGGAGATATAATAAAATGAAGGGTAAAAAGAATCAATCCATAGAAAAAATATATACTGAAATTGGGCAACCGCGTTAGAAAGTAGGACAAAATAAATAGGCCCTTTTAGACGAAGACAGTTTTATACGCTCTTATATTGTATAGACTGACTAAAAAATGTATTCATTTTCAGTTTCTCTTTTTATACTGATATTTCTGCGGTCCGGATGATAACTATAGTTATACAATTATGGAAAGTCTGCTATGGCGGTCGTTAATGTTCATGAGACATCTTTAATGCGGCAAGGGCATAAAATTCCCCTCTCCTGCATCACATAGCTATATTATTCCAAAACAAAGGTATAGAAAATAGCAATTTTCATGATTGTAGAGTGGAGCTGCAGGACATTACTTTATCGGGAGAGCAGCATATACAGGCATAAAGTATGCAATTCTTGTGTGTTATATAAATGAACATAGAATCTATCACTTGTATAAAACAATATCGGATCATTCTAATTTAGCGCGATAGTATATTACAAACATCCGATTAAATGAACATTTTCCAAATAATTTTATTATTAATATCATACGTACACGTTATATACTTTGAATTAAAGATAATCGAGTTCTGCGATATGTATTATCCAGTACAGATATTTTACTCTGTAGGTAAGATTCAAACAAAGAATGAATCTTTGTTTAGTTCTAATATTATCTTTGCTTTATCATGGAAGTTCTTCGAAATAATCGTCACATATCTAGATATTCTAGGGAATGAAGAATCGGTGTTTATCGTCTTACTTATATTCTCTTTGTATAATTTATACCTTAAGTTCTTGAAATAAATTCTATCGAAAAATCATCCCGCCCTCCTTTCCAGGCGGTTGTTCAATTACAACAAATTTCGAGTTCCAACATCATCCAGCAGTCTAACTGATGATCCCTTCAGCGTATAGTTTCTTAAATCGATAAACAGTTAATAAATACTGAATATACTAGAAGAATTAGAATCATTGATTTTACATTGAGATCAGCCGAACAATCATCAGGTGTGATTCAAAATTCTTGAATTCGAACATTGGAGAATTTGCAGATCCTCTTATTACAAACTTCATGCTGCAAATTCATTATGGTAAATTGAAAAAATTATTTGGTATCGCATAAATCGATGAACCTAGTGGTGCGAACTATTTATAAATTGCTAGGTCTACCATACTTGTACTTTGTAAGACTAGATATTTCTATTTTCTATGAATATTTGAAATCTGAAATCAATGTTGCCTCCAGCGATCTCGCAATAATCCCTGAGTATAATCTCGCGTCCCATGTCACTTTTTATGCACCTTGCGTTTCATTGGACTTGGATTGAATTTATCATTATTGTATTTACCATTTCAAATAAGAAAAATTCAATCAATGTATAATCTAAATAAAAACTACAGATTTTCAAAGAATTAACATCATAATTCTAGTTATTTCAATTTCTCTGCATTATTTTTTCCAATTACGATTTATCCAATATTTCTAGTTAACTGGCTTGACGTTACAGATTGTCAATCTTTTGTAGTTTCTGCATCCTTTGTTAGATGGTGCGCAATATTGGAATTTTCGCACACGAATGGTCGAAGTAAGAAAGGTGAATTGATTCTGATATATATCGTCATCACGCAATTCTAAGTGACTTTATAAGAATATTAAATGTACAGAGTTAATCAGATGGAACATAAATGAAATAGAACTGAAATATGAATAAAATATTCATTGCATTAAAATAATAATCACATCTTTCATTTTTCTGTTTTCGGAATTTAAATAAATTTCTTACATATATAGTACAGGGATTGTACCAAATACTTCATGACTTTCTGCACATATACAACTGTTCCTTACATAGAAAAATGTATTCTAACTAAACTAAACTAAAAAACTATTCTAGTATAATTGCGTCGAAGCGTTATAAAGGATTGCAGCGAATGAATATTATAATTATACCGCGAGGATCTGAGTTGAGCAATTAATTAATTATTTCAATCATTTATCATTAAGTTATATAACGTTTTTCAATTGATAACTAAATCATTGATAACGACGCTCATCTAATTACCATAAAGTTTCATGGCAGTGTTTAATTATGAGTATTCTTTTTTTTTGTTTTCAATTAAAATATGTTCCTATAGTTATCAAGTTTTTAAAGACATTTTTCTGTTAGCGTAATCATCGGACACTCTCATTTTCCCACGTTTTTCTCTGCAGTACCGATAAGCGGATTGCCGAGGTAATACTTCGATTAAGGCAGCATCTTCAGCATTTACAGTTTCTGGTAGCTTTGTTTTCTATAATTTGCGATGGCAGTCCATTCGTAATTTCCGGCCGATGAAGGGGAAAAAAGAGTAACGCGGCTACTTCGTCACTGACGCGAAGTACCGGGAACGCTAAATCGCTAACAGTCTCGAGGGCGTCAGATGGGGCGGAATAGGCGGCAAAAGAGGGCGAGGGGGAGGAAGGGGATGATGACGGCGGAATGCGCGGGAGTGGAAGTAAAGTAGGTCGGACAAAACTGTGTCTCTGTGGCACGAGGGTTATCGTTCTCTCCCTATTCGTCCCTATCGCAACCCCTTATGTTGGTGTTTCCTCTACTTTTCTCTTTGTCGCACTTCCCTTTGCCCCCTCCTGTACTCTTTCACCCTCGCGTTTCTGCAGTCATTCAGAAATGAGACAGGTTGGGGTTGTCTGTTATTCAGGACGGGAGGACGATTCTATACACTGGAGGGGTTTACGACCCTCCACTCGTCGGTTGAGTCAAGTGGATGATGGTAGCACCTGCAATGTTGAGGCAGGTCCTGATACACATAACATCGGCACATCAATATGCCTTATGCACCAGGGTGCCGAAACGCGAAAGCTATTGCTTGATTACTCGCGTTAACGATTACATTCAGTACGTTGCTACGAACTTGTTGGAAGGACGTGGAATTGCTGGTATGCCATTCGGACAGTCTTGGCGCTGATGAATTCAATCGTAACAAATTTTCACATGTTGTAGTCTGACAAGCGAGTCGTTAAAATGGTAAAAATGATAGTTGAAAACAAATTTCACAGAATTATTGATGAATCGCTATAAAGGACTATGTTATATGACCTTGGTTTGGAATTAAAATGTTTCGTTCGATTAGAAAGATTAATGTCTTATTCTTTCTACATTTTGCATCTTCTACTTGTGTATGTGTATTTTAAAGATAATAATTCCTGTTATTAAAAAAAAGTGCACAATATGTGGCTTTGTTCTACCTGTACACCGAAAAAAGTAGCATGGTTGTCTTGACAATACTTTTTTTCCGTGTACATTTATGTTATTTTGAATATATTGTATAGAAAGAAGGAAATAAAGTCCACTCGGTTACAGTAGATACGATTTCCATTCGAACGTGTTCTCCATCCGTCCATAGTCGAAACTTGGACGTACATTGGATGCCCAAGATATGTATACGAATAATGGATGTCCAAACTCACAAGTACATTGAACGATCGATGTACGTCTAGTTTTTCTCCATTAGAAAACCTATTTACGTTTACGTACATTGTACATCCACGTGCACGATCCTCGTACGTACATAATAGGCGTACTTATATACTATCTGGACTAATCGCGTGTACGTGATATAATCACGATACAATAGTACATTACGTCATTACTGAGGCAGAATGATTTCGGACAAGTAAGGCTTTTGTCCCGTGAACGACGCGAGTGCTGACAATCTCACTTGCCGGAAATGATGTTCTGATCATTTCCATCTTAGGAAATTAAACTTCCCGCCGCGGCGGTGAAGAAATAAATGTATCAACTGTTAGAAATAATCCCTTCAATTATAAATAGTAGACAATTATAAAAACAAAATTATTTTTTTACCAAAACACCTGACTAGACCCGATTTCTAAATGATTATATTTTAAGATTCTTATGTAAAAAATTATACTATAATATACGGAGTAAATTCATTTAATGATGGAAAGGCGAAAAATAATTTCATCTATATTGGCCTTTTGATTCCTTTCATATAATGTACTCGTTAAAGTAATGAATTGTCGCATTATATATATAACTTTACACTACTGTTTACATAAAGATCAAAGTTGGAAATTGATGAAATTGTGAATATCAACAAATTGATAAATAGACGAAAGGGTTAATGCAACTATCCGATGATTCAGATCATGTTTAACTTATGTGCTAATAAGCATTCATTTATGTCAAACTTCGTGTAGTAAAAATCATTCATTCTTAGAATATATTTCAAATGAAATACAATGTAGCATCAAGATAAGCGATTTGATCGCAGATCTTTTTTGAAATCTCCTTATTTACATATTGTCATTCGATTTATTTTATCACTCTACCTTTTTACGACGCCTACATGAATGAAAATCGATAATGACATGCGATCACACTAAACTGTCGATGTGTTCTGTTTAAAAGTCCACCGTAATTATTACGCGGCTCCAGCGAGTGGTATATGAGTTTGTGTTCTCGTCATGCGGCTGGCATGAGAATGCCGCTGGTCCATTTGGTAAATTTGCGAATGAATTCAATCGAGTGGAGTGTCCGCTCCTCGTTGACAGCACACCGTGCGTTGCCTATGGAATGGTATGGTCGATTTTCATGACACTTCATGCCTGTTCGAGGAGGAATTTGACATTTTGATCTGATGTCATCCAAGCATTCGTTTCGTAAAAGTAAGCTATCGAAATGACAATTAGTATATACCCTTTTGGCTGAGTGATGTTCGATTATTCTTGTATGTTATCAAAATATCTCGGAGCAACAAATTTATTTAATGGAATGATTTATGGATTATCGTTGTTAACATATAACGTAACTCTAAAAACAGCTTAAAACGCAGTAATAATTACAGTCATTATTATATCATAACTGGATAAGTTGTATTATATCTTTTGTTGTTAAATGAAATTGGCTATATAATGTAAAAAAAAATATATATATACCTTGTAGCTTTTGTATGGAACAGGATTGTTATCTGTAGAAAATGACTGTAGATGTTTTTCACAACTTATGTTTAATATTCAACCTGTATTTTCTATTACGATTCAAACTTATTTCCAGTACAAAAATAAAATCGATCTTACTGATTGTGCTATATTATTTCCAAATAATTACAAAGACATACATGTAGAACTATTACATATATGAATAACGCAAGTAATTCAAATGACGAATAATACTTGATGATAATAATTGATGATTGTATTAAATATACCCATACATTTATTTCCAAATAATGTTTTGAAAAATGTGTTAAGAATGACATTATATAAAATCAGGAAGGAAAACGCTTAAATTTTGCAGTAACTGTTCTTCGACAAACTTATTTATATTGCGACCTTCTTTAAATCATTTGATTAATACATTTTATTATTCACTACCGCCTGCTTATGTGAGTTGCCAAGAAATATAGCTCATACGATACATTGCGCCTCGTACCTAAATACTGCAACGTTGGATGACCACGTACATACATATATATGTGTACATATAGTCGTAAAACGGTTTTTCTATATACGAACCAGTCGAGTACCGACCTAACGATTTATGTACGCACTCCTGCGATGTTTCTTTAAATACTTTGGTAAAAATTGTCGGCTTACTGCCATTTCAAATACACTTTCTCTGTACTACATATACATATATGCGTGGGATACGAGCATAATTAATTTTCATTTTTAATTTAAAGAAATCCTACATTTTACTACGTGAGTTTAAAGTGAAACTTTTTCTTTTGACAAATCGGTGAATGTTTGCGATCGTAAAGGGTAATAATAAAGTACGATTTCAAAAATCATAGGATTTAGGAAATGACAATTTTACGAAAGTGGAGTCCCGTTTAAAGTTTAAGGGTTCGGCTGGCCGAGGTCCAATGTCCCGTTTAAAATTGTACCAGGATAATTTAAACATTTTACTGGAAAAAGTTGGGGCAGGTGGAACGGAATGCATCGTATACACGATTCATTGAAATGATAAAAGGCTTAATATTTGTTATAAAAGTTTGATGCATTTATTCGAAATTGGAATCACCTTTTTAATCACATAAAATCGTGTAACTATGCACATCAATGATAAGTGACCTAACATAAAGAGTAGATTTCGAATCACGGACATAAATACGAATGATTTAATTGCGAATTAAATCAAAGGCTAGATTGTAATTTGTGTCAGCACTACGCCAAATATATCGGAACTAATATATCCAAGTTAAAGAATTTTTGAAATTTAGCAAATACTTAATGATTTGGACCAAAATCAACATCATTTTTAAAGAGCCCTTTTTTGTCATTGGTGGATAGTATACCAGAGAAACAAATATTTTATGTCTCCGTAAAATGCCCAAGTTACTTCCGTACTCTTAAACTGCAGAAAAAATATTAACAACAATACTCGAAAAGCAATTCCATTACCTTATCCACTTACTCACCCTTAGATTGTAACGTAAATGCAGCTTACAACCTCACTCAAGGTTTATGTAATGTTCCTTATGGTGAAAAATGCGAAAACAATCGAAATTCTTTCGCCGAACAGTCGTGAAATCCTGTAAACGGCCCGTTGGCTCGTTTCTCCGAGCGCTATGCGTTATCGGGGAAGATTAAGATGCCGATCGACGCGGGAGGAGAACCAAGCGTATATGTCGTGGATATGCTAATGCTCAGGGGGATCTCGTGGTTCCCCGAGAGGGATGGGGCACTCGGCCGTGCGCGCGCGTTTACGTTTGAAATTGTCGGATGGGTGAAGGGGGGCAAGAGAGGGCTCAGAGAAGGATCTCCCTCAACTCTCCACCCCATACGTATGTACACGCGTTCCTGACCCGGCGCTGTCACGACTTTAGAACAATGGTGTCCATATAGTTACGTGTCTCATTTATACACACGTAGTCGCTTATATCCAGCATCGCTGTGCACGTGCTCCTGCACACATCGAATACGTGCACGCGTATACGTAAGTACCATTGGTCTCGATCTCGGAAGCTGGGGCTGCACTCCTTGGCCTCTCTTTTCGCGTTCTTTCTCTCTCTCTCTCTCTCTCTCTCTCTTTCTTTCCCCCTCGGAGCGATAAAGTGCGGGGGAGACATTCCGAGAGCTCCTGGTCCAACGCGCATATAACCCGCGGTAGCTTTTCTTTGTCTCATTGTTGACTGCCTTGACTCTATTTATTATATGAATTACACGAAATATGTAAATGCATCTTACATGCGCATTGTATGTGCGTTCCTGAGATGGAACAAGATGAGATCGGATTCGCATGAGTTGAATCGATCAAAAGTAGACGTTTTGTAGCGGAGGTTAATTTAAAATTGAATTTGAGAAAATTCATTACTATATGCCTGCTAGCATAATTATTTACGTCATTACAGAACGACAGCGAATAAATATAACAGGTTTGGTTAATGGTCTTTTTATTTATGAAAAGGAACAACATTTTTTTTTAAATGTGTGTTGTACTGTATGTATAGAGCTATCATAGTTTATTAAAAAATTCATAAAATTAAGAGTAAAGGCGATAATTTTATTACAGTATCCGGAAGTTCAACATAAATTAATCAAACAACAAGTAAAATGATATACGAAATGGAATTTTATGTTTTCATAAAAGACGAAGTACCGGATATGATTAATTAATTTACTCGATACATTCAGTTCATTACTACCTTTAAGGCAAAAATGCTTGATATATTATATATGTATATATGTCTAACGTCTATATATAATAAAAGAATAAGTTGACATTTAATGACTAAAGGTATTCCTGCGGTGGCGTTAATTGTACTTTGAAAAGTCAATGAACCGGCTATTGTTTTTAACCTTCTATGATTTGATACTTATTGTCATATATATTAATTTACACTTTGAAAACGTTTTAAACGATGTGGAAACTGACGAAAATATTAATCATAAATATAATTGTTACATTGACGCGTAAGTTATTAATAATAATGTAATATGAATGGCTCATATATACAACATAAGTATCGTAATTGCGATTTATAACTTAAGTAATGAGAATATATCTAATGGGCATCTACCGAAGCATTCATACATAGATATTCAATTCCTCTTGATTACCGGTTTACTTCAATGCTTTCCATATCTTTATTTGTTAATTCCGGAATGCCATATACACTCTCACCTCACACATATATAAGTAAACGCAGTGTTGAGATCTTTCAGTGTGCAGCATTGAATGCAATTACAGTGATAATAAAATTGTAGCTTTCTTAAATCAATCAACTACTTATGGCACGATCACAAAAACACATATTGCTTTTAAACTTATTTCATCTCTATTTCCAATTCATCAACCTAGAGAATCTCCAATTACTATTTTGTTGTTTTAAATTAATTTTGCATTTCAATAAAGGTGTATTTCTTAATAACACTATAGCATTCAATTGTTTTGTTTTTTGTTTCTCTATCACAGTTGAAAAACACATGACTTTTACGAAATTACAAATGTGAAAATATTTTACATAGTAGGGCCAACAAACTATCTATTATAAATGGACTCAGTGATAAATCAAGTGAACTAAATCAGTGCTCTCAGTAATTGATATTAACGCAGATAGTTAAGAACTAGAAACACTGCAATTATGTTCAAATTCTTATACCCAGTAAAGATAATATACGACGTTCATGTCGTAAGCAGTCTTGCGAAAGCGGAAATAACGGTGATAATTTTGATCGTAGATCACGCATTTGGATTTGAAACACACAAATAATAAGACTCTGAATTTATACTTTGTATATGACTCAAACAAGATTTGGTTCTCAGCTTTCAAAATAACGAACTTTCCATTTGTCAATTAAGCGTATCAGGGAATATTATTGCAAGTAAAATAAATTATTAACAAAATTATTAAACAAATTTTTTCAGTGTATTTCTTAATAATTTGTTTGGAATGATTATTAACGTATACGTAATTTATGATGTAAATACCGAAAAAAAGAAAAGCATGTATACCGAATAAAAATAATTTTTTCGAAGGAAAACTATTTTTTTTAATGATCCTTCCAGTGTAGCCTAGTTTACGACTATCTATGCGAAAACAGCCTGTGTTTTAAGATGAGTAAAGTAGTCCGCATCGCTGCCACAAGGTGCTGGAGTGTCAGATAAAAGTCAGGGACTCTTATCCAAAAAGATTTGGATATAGAAACTTTTGGAATTTATTGGTGTTCGAAATTTCAATAATAATATCGCTATTTATTTTTAAAGAAAAGTAACAATATATTCTTGCAGAGTATTTGTAAACATAACAAAAATGAACGTAGAATTCAATTCCTTTGATTGTCACGCATGTTGAATAACGAATTTTAAAATATATACAGGATTAACAATTTGTTGCACTGAATTAATATCACAAATTCTATTCTTTAGTCGTGTATCAAGTTTTCAACTTGCTCTTTCAAAATACTCTCAAATAATATTTTACCCGTACCAACATTTTTAATTCGTTATGGATCCACCAGAGACCCGTGGGTAGTGGATCTGTTTAGGTACAAATTTGTCCAGTGAGACAATTATATGCTTACTATTCACAGAATGTTTGGGGTTTTGTCATGAACTTTTCAGACCGTACAAAAAACTTTTCAAAAAATACGCCAAAAGTACTCCGTAAACATTTCGAGCACATAAGAGAAAATGCATAAGATCTACCATGGATCTGTGGTGGATCCAATGTAGAATATTTTACCACTTTGCTATCTCACATTGATCTAGATTAAATATATACGCCTATTATACAATGCATTTGTACGTGCGATGCCTATGTTGCCAATGAGACCCATTGGACATCTGGATACTTTATGTTAATATAGACAGATATCTTAATGTTAATAAAGACATTTTCCCAACCAAGCCGTATTGCTAATGACGCCGCAAGAAATGTTCGCACAATAAGTCTCGTCTCCGCTAAGCAACGATGTAGTCAATTAACATTTTTCTCCCCATCCGTACACGCATTCTTACGTGTATTAACGTATAATGTATACGTTTACAGTCAATGCGGTTGTGGCGCACACAAAGTGTGTAGTTTTACGCATATTAACGTCAGAACGTAGACGAGCGGCGCGACGGTATGCAAAAATTGTCTATATTTCCCCCGTACGTCATTCGATTCATCGCGAGAAAGTTTTGCAATTTGGTAAGTCGCGGGGATACACAATGTGCTCGGTGCGCATAATGTGCAATGCGTAGTTGTTAAACGGCCAGCGAGAGAGTTCGAGCGACCTGTCTAGTGCGCGTGTTGGCGAGAAAAAGACGCACTCACAAACTCGCGCGCGTCTCGCTCGTTGTAATTTATTAGTCAGCAGGCGAACTCGCGGATTCTGGAAGAGAAAGGGCGAAAGGGAGCGAGGGAGTGAGATGGTAAAACGCGTGCGAGAAAGGGGGAGAGGAAAAGAGAAGTTGAGAAAGATAGATATATAGGCAGAGAGAGAGAGAGAGAGAGAGAGAGAGATAGAGAGAGAGAGAAGGCTTCTCATAATATACGAAGGAACGAGAGAGTTCGCGGGTCAGGCGGGAATCGTGAACTCCGCGGCGTTTTCAATCGAAATGCACGGCTTTGAGAAGTCGCAAACCCGCGCCATAGACCACGCATTAATAAACGCGTTGTCATTTCGCATCTGCGGCAATGAGACGCACGATTGCCGGCTGCGTATCGTAGATACATTATGTCAGGCGATGCCTAAAAAATCGAGTGTCGGTTGAAGGATCCATTTACTCGACGATATCGATCTCGAATGAGGATATTACGCGATCGGTAAAAAGGAAAGACATTATTTATGAGGTCGTTTCGTTTGGGGTTATATAGGTTCAGAAAATGATGTATTTGCAGATGATCCACACTGTTCCGAGATCTTTTCGAGAAATGTTGGACGTTTGAACTACAGGGCATAGCGGTATGCTTTGGTACGGCAATCAACGACTTATCTCAAATTATCTTTATATGATATTTATCTTATTTCATTGAATCTTATTTAATTTTATGTAAAATCAGAGATATATCAATAAAGAATACATTAATACATTAAGCGCACAAAGTATAAGTTGAGCACATGGAGGTACATACTATATGCATCCTGATAAAAAATTCTTTGTTGAAACCTTTGGCTCCAAAAGTTTCGATAATATATTTTCCGAAATGAGTGAATCAGTATTTTTTAAAATAATATACAAAACATTTACTACTATACAATATAGTTAACATCAACATGCATATAGTAATGCTAAATATATTTTTTAAATTTCAGAGATTTATAGATTAAAATAACTGTTACTTAGTTCAATGTATAAATAATTAAATATTTACAAAATCTAAAGTTGAAGAGTTTACCATAATATTACAATTATAGAAAAACCTTTTTTGTATTTGCAATCGATTAAAAAAGTCCATATACGGCATGCAAGATAAAGTGAACTGCAGCGCATGTAAAAGTAAGCATTTTAAATTAATTTAAATATCACGGTAATGAACATTGAAATTTAATTATCATAGTAATTAAGAGGATCGATTGCTCTCAAACCAGTCCACTTCGATGTGCCCGTTCGCTCCATCCAACAATTTTTACTTCCTGGTTGCGCCACACCCAAACCTATTATCGAATACTCGCGTGGAATAAATCAGCGATTTTTTGCATTTCACCCCTATTTAACGTAGAAAAGAAGCAAGGTGATTGTAACGTATAGCACTTGGACATGGCACTTTATGAGTATAAAAAGCTGCTTTCCCAAACTGCTCTGCTGAAAATGTAATCGTTCACGAGTTAATTACGTAATTTTGCTGACAAAAGCGTGACATCCTATCTCGATTTTAAGCTTTACGAGACTGCGCATGGCTCCATATAATTATTATGTTCAAAAAGCAATTATGTGTGTTCGATGATTCATAATCGCGTATCCTCTCAAAATTTGTTTTGTGGATTGAAATTTCAATCGTTGTAGAGTGAAATGCCACTCTTACAAATTTAGAGAGTAGTCTTCAATTAAGTTTCTTCTAATTTAAGTGTGTCACACACGTACTGAATCACATTGTTCAGTACTGATTTTATTGTGTTTATTTGTCATTTTGTCATTTTGCAATTTATAACTAATGGTACATTCGTTTAATGACAATATATGAGCAAAAAGATTTAATTAATTGGATAATAGATTTCATTTAACCAAGTATAGTATATCACAATATACATATCCAGAAAACAATATATAAAAATATTTTCCACTAAAATAGCCCCGGGTTGAGCAAAGAATTGTACCTATAGTGCAGTTAATTATATTCACAATTTTTTTTGTAGTAGTAATTCAAGTAGCCTATAATTTTGTACCTGGCATGTCGTATAATTGAGTGGATGCAGCGAATAGTGACATAACTCAAGTGATATACTTGTTTTCGTATTATTGTATAAAACTGATATTCACACTTTTTTTCAAATTTTACGTATTACAATAAACAATAGAGTAACTGACAGTCTTAAACTTTTGGCAATTTACAGTACATTAAAAAATGTTTTATGTAAAATTGTTTTTATAGATAATAAAACATTTCTAAAGAAGGCTACAAGGATTACTGAAACATTATATATTATGGGCTTCTATAATATAATCCAGTCTTAGATCCTAAAATTCAAAAAGCAATTTTATTATTTGACAATCAAAGTAAACTGTTTATTAATTAGAATATTTATTCACATGGTTATTTGTTGAATAGGAATTAATGTACTTAATCAACTTGGTTTGAAGAATTGAAAAGTCGATAAATGTAAAAAGATAACTTAATATACGTTTACGCGTTGGCGTTATTTAATTCAGAATCAAAGTATGCACACAGGAACAAGGGGTTCAATTTACTTGAAATCGAACGTTGCCACGGA
The DNA here is from genome assembly GCA_030522945.1 of Trichopria nigra. Classification (NCBI taxonomy): domain Eukaryota; kingdom Metazoa; phylum Arthropoda; class Insecta; order Hymenoptera; family Diapriidae; genus Trichopria; species Trichopria nigra. The sequence goes on along the minus strand of JAPYZR010000372.1, from coordinate 11,905 downwards.
ACTTATCTCGGAATATAGGCTCCAACGTACGTAGAGTCTGAGGAGGGTCTAAATTCAAGCTCACGTTCGGGTTTGCACCGGTAAACAATTTCAATTTACCGTAAGCATCTTGTTCGTGTATATGGAAATTTCACGGATCCGCTCGAGTACCAAATTTTGAATATTCATATCATACAGTAGTCAATTAGTTCGTTAATGAAAAATGTTAAAATAATTGTAAAATGAGTAAAACCTTCCTTATTTAATGTTCTTGATTCATCGCTGTTTATAAACAAGAAGAATGAAACCATTCCTTACTCAAGTATCCCTTACGGAAAGGAACTATTCACTAATAAATATCTGTTAATATTTAAATAATTACAATTAGTGATGTCAGTATTTACGATGGTTTACTATTGTAAAATCGGAATAAATTTGGAGATAACTATTGTCACGAATAGTTTATATAATAGTATTCTTTTCACGAAGAAAATATTATTGATGTGCATATTTATTAAAATGTGTTGGTAAGAATGATTTGATTTGAACTTTAAGAATTTCAAAATGAAAACGTTCCTCATGAGGACTTACATATATATGCAGTGTATTTTATAAAATCGGAATGTAGGAGAGCATGTACACGAACCGAAACAACACTGGTTCAAACGACACGTAAATGCATACGTGAACCGTAACACAATACAAGTGTCGTTTGAGTAATACACTGTACTCTTCCTCTTATCCATTTATTTTTACTATGGGACTGTTTAAGTATTTTTCTTTATACATCGGATATATATACATTCTTAAATACGAAGTTTCTATTGAATGAAAAACGGTCGGGTTGATAATATTTCAAAAAATAAATTTCTGTTTTTGCCGTGATGACAACCCCCTCTAGATGTTCTTTTATTTTTGTGACTAGGTTCGAAATAATGTCAATATACAAAGGATTTGCGTGTTTCTATAGATTTATTGTTTTACTGCATATACATTCACACCCGTGTTTTATTTTTAAATTTAAAACATCTGTTTTGATGATTTCTTTATTCTTATTAGGGCCATGTAAACTGTTGTCATTATCAATGTCTCAAAATCCTGATGTGATCCCTTCACTGACGCCAGATTTAACTTCAGCGCATCGAATCGCTTTGGCGCAATCTTCCTCTTATTTCTTTTGTTATAAATACCTTGTAGTACTATGTAATTGCAATTTCAAATGTTGAAGTTGGTTTTCTGAAACCTCAAGGCGGCTCTCTCAATAGCGACTGTTTTCCAAGTTATGTCATAGATTATTATATGCTCTATTGTACCATGTATTTTCAAACTTTTCTGCACTGAAAAATAAATTTTCTATATTCAAGTAAATATTCATTAATAAATATATTTCATTAGTAAATATATTATCAAGTAAATATTCATTTAGTAAATATATTTACTTGAATTAAGAATATGATTTTTTCTTTTTAGTGAATCTTACTTAATCCAAGAAAATCTTTTCTCAATTCAAGTAAATATTTACTTGAAAATATCAAATTTTTTTTCAGTGTGTGAACTTGAAAAAATCTCATCTGAGTTTACGTTTTCGGCAGACAGCTAATTAAGGCAACGAGACAAAGTAAAGAGTCTCAACAATTGCTCACATTCCACGATTTGATATGGATATATCGAAACGTATATATATAAAGTATAAGGACAGTTTGCAGTTAGCAAAGTTAGCTTGGTCCATCGATCGTCTTAGTATATTAAGAGATGTGTCGAAACGATTCAGAAAAACTTTCAAGGTGACTTTATATGGGCATTTGATTGAATAGATGAAAAGCTGCCATCAAGATATAATCGGATCGGCCCATCGCGATAAATGTACCGCCTTATAGCTTGATGAACTTTATATATAGTCGTCATCTCTAAATCTCAATATCGCACGCATCCTGTCTGCCATTTGATCCGTCGTTGGAATTATCAAATCTTTCGGGATAGAAGGGTTGCCCGCAAGCAGTCAATCGATGGAACAGATAAGCGCCGCACAGAATTTTATCAATATGAGTTTGAGAGGACTTTTCGAACCTTAATACAAATTCTACGCCTGTAGCATCGAGAGCGTGCTAGAGTGTACTATGATAATTGTTTGACTCTCTTAGTTCTCTCTTCGTTTGCAAACGCGGTATTTTAGCGTGCGAACTTACAATTATTTATGTTTGTTGGATGTAAGGTAGGCGAACGTCTAAATTTTGATTTCAACCTTTTGAACTATGTAAATCAACGCAAGTTGAAGCGCTGTGCTCGGGATCGCAAACTGCGATTAATACAAGTTAATCATTATTAAGTACAGCGCCGCTTCAATCATTTAATCAGACCCTTAGATTTTACATGATTTTAATATATTGTTACAACGGATTTGTGTAACCCATCAGAAAAGGAGGGTCACAGAATATTGCGTTTGGTCGCCGGTGATAACGTATGACCGGGTAATTTGTTACATCCAACAACTTGTTTCTCCGGATGTCAATGTAGGAACAATATATACACATAACGAGCGAATACCGATCGACATTCCGGTCTTTTCCACCCAAGATTTGCAATTTTCTCGAAAGAATGTGCTGAGGGCAAGCGAAGTTCACGAGAGCCGAGGTAAATCCTGGAGAAAAGTGTGCGGACGAGAGCGAAGAATCGAAGAATTTTTTTTGTTTACGGGAAAATTACCCTTCCTTTCGGAATGCAACAAATTCCGTTGTCCTGCTAGTCGAAAAAAGCGTAGGATCGCCCACGGTAAGGCGGAATTCCACTTTCGGAATTCTCTCGCGTTTAGCGAGTCGTCGCCCAACGACACGCGCTCGGGGCCACCTGCGGACACGTCGAGGTTTCCTCGCGCGAACGTCGCGTCGTCGTCGTCGCGTATAGCGCCGTGTTACTCCTTCGCAGACCGACCCGGAGAAAGCCGGTGGGACGTCGCGGGGGAAGAGAGGACCGCCGCACCGCGGGGACCGAGGGGCAAGAGGAAAGGACAGCAATCCCGAGGTAATCTAATTTCAGCGTACGGAGGCTTCCAGGAACGCGGCGTGACATTATAGCAAACCACCTTCGGCACATCGACCATTCGTCCGTTCCTGTGTTCCTACTTCTCTCTCCCTCTCTCTCTATCTCTCTTGCCCTCTTTCACTACTCCTTCTCCCTTACGCGTCTTCTCGTTATTTCTGTCTTCCTCCGGCTCCAGCGGGCTCTTCCTATTCCATCTCTGTTGAATCTCTCCTTCGAGCACTGCTGCACCTCCCTGGGGGCTATCAGCTTGTCTCGTTACCAGTCCCGAATATAAGCTGGTTTGATGTCTATCAGCCGAACGATGTCGCTCGTCGCAGCGTTATGCTGCCCTTAGCATACGACGGATACCACTTCCGTTCGTAATGCGTCTTGAGAGCGTAGGCGATTTTGCGAGGTAGATGTCACGGTGCGGAAATCGCATCTCGTATCGTGGAATTGTACGAGCGGAGAATTAATCCCATCGATTGCTATTTATCGTATGCGATTTACGCAAAGAGATGAAATATTTTTTAAGGAAATAGGATATATATATATATATCTGTTTTCAAACGTGAATTGAAATGTTAATGCTGATGCAGAATAGTACTTTCCAAACTCTGCACAATTTGTCAAATAAATTTTTGTTAAGATGGTGAATAAGTATTTTACCACTTTATTCGCATGCAACTAGGAAATATAGAATGTATTGGAGAAAGAGGAAAGGTATAATTCATTGCAATTTGTATTGATTACTTTGTTTTACATCTTTTGCAGTAATCCAACTGTATGGAAAATACACAAATTTGAGACCTTTTCATTTCATTTCAGATTTGAATGTAAATCAATCAATTTAGATTACGCATTTGTTCACGTACGAAAAACTGTAAATGGTAAAAGTTACCTTTTCAAATGCACCGCTATACTTAGCTGAAATGGTAAATGGTACTATTTCACGTTGGATTTTTGGGCTTTCAGCAATTTACATATCTGATTGTAAGTTTCTACTGTTGCAAAGTTTGCAAAGAAAACGTATATGTATATAACAAAGACTGACCGAAACTTTCATTCTGAACTTGTATCAACTCATCCAAGCTGTGTTTAACAGAAAGTTGCACTTATATATACAGAGTTGGAATTATTTTAATTATCTTTGCAGAAGAGACTTAATCTAGAAGTTCTTTGTACAATTTTACTGAAAAATTCATTACGTATACGTAAAGATAAAATACTTTAAAATCATTTTACCTTAAATGCATTTAATTAAATTGATGAAACCTTAGGAAACAAAACTAGCTACCTGTGTTACCTTACATTTGATCGTTTGTTCTAGAAGTTTTTTGGGTTAGGGATAAGAAAGGCAATAATGTCCAGAGGACAGGGCATATATCAGCAAGTTGGTTATCCGATACAATATAATGTAGCTATTCGACCATTGGTATAAAATAGTCGCTCGGTTCGTCTACTTGACATTATTCATTAATTTCTTTGATCCATACCGCAGATTAGAATTTGGTCGCTCGAACAAAAAACAAATACCATACGTATTTTCATCAAAAAAATGTCCACGTATCAGACCATATAATGGACCTAACAATGCAATAAAAAGTTTCTATCTGTGATCTTGTACATATAGTACGAGCTGAGCTCACGAACGAAAATAGCTAACGAAAATGCACGTGGACTATATAGTTGTATATTGGATCAATTTAGATCTGATTAGTTTTCAGGATATATCCAGACTGAAATTTTAGGGGGAAGGCCAAAAATCCTTATCACGAAAAACTTTACAAACGCCTAGCTCTATCGATGTCAGTAAGAAAACTGATTAAAATTTGGTTTCCTAGTTCTAATTTCAATTGATTCGCTATAAAAATTAATTGCCGAGACCTCTTGCGTACGGTGCGAAAATGGAGAAATGTACAATACGATACCAAACTGGCGAATGCCAGTATATCACCTACGCAGTATATATAGGATACACGAGTGGATGACATTGACACGCTACGCTTCTAGGAATCGACAGTGCGCTTCCCGACTTGGCGCACGCACCTATTAAGTCGCTAAGGCAAATGCGAGTCTTGCGTGTAACTATATAACCCACGAATGGAACGAATGCACAAGAAACCACTTAAAGTTTGCATCTATTTAATAATATTTTTTGTCCTCGATTTTAACTTGTATTTATTATTTTTAACCTAACCGTTAAAAGGACATTACGCTGAAAACCTTAAAATGTCATTTAACGGAAAATGTAGTATCTCATTTGCCATTCAACTTGTCATTTAATGTCCCATCCTCTTAATGCTCTCTGAATGCGGACATGGAAGTAATTCACGTGAAATATGTGAAAATTGTGCGTGTGAACTTGATAAGAACAACGCGGAGCATGTGTTATGCAATGCGAGAAAATCGTGTTTGGAAAAATGCACATTGTGATTTTAGTCGTTAAAAATTTGAAAATTATTGTAGATTATTGTTGCGTTGCACTCCTGCTTCAGTCTAGTAGCAGTTATATCTTTCTATTATTATTATAAATCAATTAATATATAATTAATTATTAATAAAGTATAAATTAACTTTATTCTTTAAATCCTTAAAGTGAGATATATCACCTCTTTTGTTAGTGAAAACGAAGCAACTCTACTTGGAGTGAGAAATGCACTCTATAAACAAGTGGAAATTCACTCTCATGGAGTGCCACTGTTATTTGAATTCGAGTGACAATTCAGTAATGATTAGAGGGAACGTTCGCGTTATCACTCAGAAGAATTTAGAGAGTGCAGTGAATTATTTATTATTATTTGTTATATTATTTATTATTTCCGTTTAATTTTGAACAGTTACAATTAAAATTTAAAAATTATTCCTTAGTCTTATCGTGCCAAAAAAAGAAAGACCGAAATTTATAGTGAGGGTGTACTTTACAGTAAAAATGAAAATCGTTGCGAAAGATTTCGTACGCAAACAATTTATTGACAAACAATATATTTTTTGAACAGAACACAATAAAGATTATGGAAGTATAGTCGATCGAAAAAAATGCATTAGTAATTGAAAATAATCAATAAAGATACAAATTGCAAAATATATTTCCAAATATTTGTATTGCTATATTTGTCAACTTATAAATTACTATATATATTCCCTACATTTTAATTAAAATTACCAAATATTTTTTTCACTGTATGTTTAATTATAATATTATTTATTCCGTACGCCTTGTTTTGAACTCGGGCGGGAGTGAAAGACTCAAATTATCAAATAAATATAAATTTTTATTTATGAGGTGGTGACGATATTTAAAAGTGATGCCGCAGCGATTCTATCGCGAGTTTTGCCGAAATAAGAGTGTGTCGGCAACGAGAAGACGCTTGTCTTTTATATCTTGCTGTTGCTAATGACTAATCAACACCGTCGTTAGGAAGCTGAATTCAAATTTGCAAACAATTGCTAGGCTGATTCCGAGATGGACGCTCCTAGACTTTTCCATCACTGGAAATCCCGTGAAATAGATCTTTCTCTTCTCTCTCTCTCTCTCTCTCTTGTTCTTTCACGTTCCGAACTTCCGAACTTCTTGTTCCCCTAATGGCCAGCACTGGTACAAAATCGGAGTCGCCATACGATCCTCATGATCGATGGATCCGATTCCCCGCGCTCGGAACCAAAGGCTACTTCCATTCGAAAGCGAATCAGACGGACTACAATGTTTCATTCTCAGAATATTATTTTAAACTTATCTATACGTTAATATCGCGTCTTCTTCGTTGCATCAACAATCCTTTGATATCTAATTATCATATTATTACAAGATTGTCGTCACCACGTTAGAAGGACGGAGTACCCCCATTCGGGTGTGCAATGGCGTAGGGAAACTGCAGAAAACCCACGCCTGGTACCGCATTATATAAAACATCGATTTCTGTCCGTAACACGCCTAAACAAGCATGTTAAAAAACATAACAATCCGCAACATATTTAAGAAAAATGACGAGAAAGCGATAACTCTAAATCGCAATGAAAAATACCGAAGACAAATAACAAGAAAAAAACGTTTGGCGATATTCTAAATATTGTAGAAGAATAAAAAATGAGAAAATGTTAAAACTATTATATGTTGATAACTATATAATTTGTTTAGTAGTTGAAATGGAAATATGGGAATGCGAAACATATAATGTTAATTTCGATTTATTGCAATTAATTGAATTTAATTACTACATCAATTTACTTCTATCTTTACGCGATATATATAACCGGGCATTATAATTTATCGTCGATAATGTCTATGTGGACATGTGCTACTTAGTCATTTACGCACCTCATAAATTTTCGAAACGTAATAATTATTTTCTGATTTTGTTAGTTTTTAATTATTTTTTTTTCGTATTCATTCAAATAATTGCGCGACCGTTTCTTAAAATACACGTACAACAATATTTATAGATAATTTTGCAATTCTAATCGGCTTCACCTATAAATCGTTGTGGAAATCGTAAATTCGATTGCGATGAAAATAAAACAAATTCCATATACTACATTCGCTGTGAAATTCGTAAGACATAGTTCTTTCGTTATAAATATATATTACGTGTGTGTGTGTGTGTATATACGGTGCAAAAGCATGTGGTATACAGCGAAAACGCATAACACGTAATCGCGCTACTATAAGATCACCGTTTTATTCGATTTCTCGGTCTGAGTTAAGGCCTTACCTACCAGGGGTTAACATTGCGGTAGAGTTTGCGGTATAGAAATTTCAGCGTCTAGAGATGAACGATTAATTTTCCAGCGGCCACTTTGAGCGAATCGCCTGACCAGCTTTCTTCGGTTTGCCCGAGTGCGAGTGCGGCAGGCAATACGTGTGGAAAAACAACAAATAAGTTCGTGATCGAATCGTAATCCGAGACACTGGTAAAATTAATCGAGCAATTAGTGCATATACGTACAATGGTCGGAAATTAGTTTCCTAATTAATTCATGTAGTTGGTTCCATATTATTTATCACAAATTTTACAAAAATATTTTAGTATCAAGAAAAATACGATTCGATGCGGTTATGCAACATTCTTACTTAATAACATACAATGAGAGGATTTCTTACATGAAAATTAACATTTAATTTCATTTCAACTTGTGTGAAACTGTGTTATGTATATTGTATAAAATTGTCAGGTTTTTCCCGGGAAAAAATGGATTATTTTAATTTAGATTGAGATTATTTCTTGTCCATTTTTAATTAGAAATTATTAGTACATAACTCTTGGAGAATTGGACTAATTAAGAAAATAACTAAATCATTGATTAACGTTTTATTATAGTCCTCTTCAAAAAATTCTAAAAGTAAATACATTATTAAAAAATTTCATTGATGAAAAAAATCTCTGTGTAAATATTGAAAAAAAGGAATGTAATACAAATAAAAAATGTGTACCTTATGAACGATGTTTTTGGTTCATCTTATGGCGTATTTAAAAACAATTAAAAATAAACACACATTTTAAAAAAGGTATGCCGTGATGTTGTATGGTAAAATGATAGGCTTGTATGTTATAGTTTCTTATTTAAACGGCGATTGTTTCACGAGACGAGAAATTCTCTATTTTTGAGAACACGAATTACTGAACACAAAAGAAACATATATATAATTCAAAAGATAAGTATTCAGGTTTAAGGTTACACATTGGAGACAGGACACAATTTTGATTATGAAAACGTACTTATTCTAGCAACAGAGAACATATAAAAAATAAAAATAAAAAACTTACGTTTCGATCCCAAAGTGCGGATCCTCTTCAGAAATTGAAAATTAAATAGCATGCAATAAATAGAAGTACATATTATTTTATTTTTACTTTTTCAATATTACCAAACGCATTCGTAAAGTTTTAAACAATTTTTTATTAATAGAGAAAATACATAGTAAAAGAAAAGAAATTGAAAGTTATTTTATTAAAAAAATAGATGATACAGTAAACATCAAATAAAGTGTGACATATAATAAGTCATTGTAAGTCTATTATTGAAAGACACTCACCTACTTTTATATTTGACCAATGACATAATTGGAATTTAATTTGAAGATACTACATTTTCTCTTGAGACATGACCAAACAATTCTATGGGAATTCGAATCTCTTGCACCACATATTATGTATATGCAAAGTAACAAAATGATCGTGAAAATAATTACTGACTATAAAAATTCTTTTATTTTGTACAGCGCATCTGGACATCATTATGACCTGTATACATTTCATGATTGTGGTTAAACCCTTCAACATAAAAGTGGAATCACGTATATAATGTGAAGATATCGATTATATATACAGGTAATATTTTGTTATGGGCATGTATAAACACATATAAAAGAATATATAGAATATAATATATATATATATATATATATATATATATATTTACATAAATATGCAGTCTAGATGATTCTACGTATTTATAAATATTAGTTTCATATAAGATGCATAACTGTCGAATCTTATTTTTCTTATAATACTGAAAAATATTATATTGTTCAACTGCGTTTTCCTCTTACAGAGGAAACAGGCACCTTTAAGTTTAAAGGTTCTACGGCAGAATCGCTTTAGGTAAAGGTTGAGTCTGAGAAAAGTGCATCTAGAAAATCTCACGTTCAGCTTGAATATGCAAACATGATTAGTGCTTTGAAACTCAGAGTCCCTTGAAATGCAGTGCGAAAGAGTGGAAGTGGAGCACAACATTTATGTGATAAAATAGCGTATTTGACGTATACGGGAGACGCTGTTTTTGGGCCTGTCTTACTTTTTCTACCGTGCATACATAATGCAAACATAAAACCAGATTCTTATTAAGTATAAATGAACACTTTTCATTCACAAAGCAGTCTTCTAGATTTTAGTTTACCTTTCAAACATTTAATTCGGCCTGTATGCACCAAGGATACAAATCTAGTGATGTTTTTGTAAACTGTCTATTCCTAAAAAGTAAATAAATATTTCATTTTTTCTCGGGACAAAAGTATTACATAAAAAAATCTTCTTAAAGAGATAAAAGATAAATTCAACTTGTTAAATTCCTTCCTGTTTTCTTCTCAAAGTGAAATTATTTTGCTTAATAAAATGCTTATAATCTGATATTTATTTCCGAATTAATATTAACTTTCTACTGATAAGTATAGACATAAAAAACTTATATCAAGAATAACGTCCTATTCTCTGCGTACATACCCTTTATTTACTCTGATAAATTCTAAGCATGTATATATTGTTTGTACGTATACCCCCCGAAGGTGTCGGTCCCTCCAACTAGTGGCGCTGATAGAATATTTATACATATATACATTCATATGTCTCATACTACCAACAAAGATGAGTGTGGGTATACAGGGATCGAAAAACTGTGTGCGTGAAATAGAACCACTAATAATTTTATTAATTTGAATGTATCCTCTGTTATACTTCAAGTATTTTTTTTTTTTTTTTTTTTTTTGTTATAGTTGAGGAGGAATTTATTGAAGAAGAGTGCAACCCCCAACATAAAAGTTATATTTTCAACTGATATATGGGGTGCAGCAGTAGCGTTTGTCACACTACTCGAACACCTGTCATTATACCTTCATTCTTACAATAACAGTTCATGATTTAACTATTATTCGATTCCAGTACCGAAAGTCGCGTTTATACATCGTGCCCATTTTCTTAAATCTGCTTCTGAAACAATTATTATAATTGCATTCACCATTAGCGTTGCACAATATGCCGATAAATTTCGCACGTCGAAGCGCAGCGCTGCTCGCGTTGAACTTGGCTCAACGATTTTTGAGAAATGCATCTCTATATAACGTCCGCGTTATAAATTTATCAGGTATTTTTTTCAATAAGAGGACGATTTTGTGCAATACGGATCGCTTATGCAAGCGAACGCTGCGAATATAAACGACGCCTGGATCGTTGGGGCACGTTTGCATGGATTTCCCGCGAAAAGGTCATCCTCTCGTAGCTTTCGACTTGTATATATATAGCATAGGCCACGTCACTTCTCGCAACGTGCACGTATAGGTATATATAGGTATCGGTGCGAATGTACGGTAGCCTCCGAAGTTTTTGGTCGCGCGCGGGAACGCTCCGTATAGGCCTTATAAAGGAGAAGGCAATCGCGCAAACGAGCCGCTATTAATAATCGCAAGCGCGACGCGTTACATTAGTCGCGTCCTGCGCGCCCAGAGCCGTTTGACTTCCAAGTGGAATTAAGCCGTCCACTTTACAGATATATCGACGATGTAATAGTCGAGAGTTCGCCATTAAATGTTGCAACAGATAATCGCATTTTTCATCCTGAATTGCACAAAGTTTTTGCCGGCCGATGATATATATACACACTTTATACATATATGCGTTTATTGCACGTTAAGTGTATCACTTGCACTCGGGCGATGCCGGACGTGAGCAGACGGAGTTTCTGTTCGTTTTGTATGTACCTGGTTGAATTCTGTGTGAACCCGTCGCATATTATACGACTATTTCTCCGAATCATTAATGTGTTTCATATGCCCTGTATAGCTTATTATCTAATATGTAGATTTGCAATTGACGATTGGATTCCGATGAAGATTTCTATCAATTGAAATACATTATATCGTGAATAACATTCATTTTGTCAATTGTGATTTTAATCGTGATCAAGATATCTATAGAATGAGACATAATCCTGTTAATTTTACCGAATTATGTATCGCTATCTATAAGAATATGTTATCTTAGGGTATATGTTAACTTACATTTATGATTCTTCAATCGTAGGCCAATTTCCTTCAAACATACCCTGGTAGAAATTGCAGCCATTTATTGGACATTTATTGTCCAATATTTTTGTAAGATGCCTAAGAAATAGATAATGAAATTGGACAATTTATGGA
>JAPYZR010000371.1:0-41544 GCA_030522945.1 Trichopria nigra | reverse complement strand
TTTGAATCGCTTTCATTTGTTTGCGATTAAACATATATACGCCTGATCACTAACACATTGACTGGACCCACAAAATGGCGTCAGAAATCGCTGACCAATAATCACGATAGACTTCGACGATGTCTTAACTCTTACTTGAGGGACTCTAGGCCGGATGACGTCGTGTCCGTAGACCCCGTAGATATATATAAGCATTGTTCGTTTTGTATCATGGTTAATTTAGGTTGCCAATGTAATTTGTATATCTACATCTATTGAAAAAGGAGCGACTCGTCGAAGCAATTCAGGTATTGCAAAACGAACAAAGCAAAATAATATATTTGATAAGTTATTTAAAAACATTTTTTTATTAATAAATCTGATGTGTTATATTTGTGACGTGAGAGAAAGCAAAAAAAAAAGAATAAAATGACGTACTTTATGTATAGAAAGGAGAGTAAAATGTAACTATATATACATAAATTTTCCCCTAGCCGTGAAACCTTTACGAAGTTTATTAGCGCATGCTATATTTTCAATAAAGTGTAAATCTTATACTTTGTATAAATTCACGCTTGAGGCATCTATATAATAAAGCGTGACTCAAGCGTGAATTTGGACACATATTTTTGCTAAATTATTACCCGAACTAAAGGATTCAAAAACATTAAAAATGGACAAAATCAGGACAAAATGTATACTCCGTTTCATCATGTTTTAATCTTTCGTAATCCTTTAAGATTATTTTGTCCATTTCGAATGCTCCCAGATAGCAAGCCAGCAAATTGTGGACTTAGTTTCGGACTTGCTATCTGGGCTTTTGAATCCTAAAATAGCAATGCTGGCTATATTCAGTATAATAATAAAGTTTATCGCCAAAATATATCTGATAGCAAAATTGACCAATATGCAGGAAATATGTTGAAATGATGGTCATATGCTGCACATATGATGCTATTTCTGCATGTTTCTGCATATTTTGTTATATATGAGGCCAACGATCGTTTTCCGCAGTGAACGTTTCCTGTGCGTTACTATCGATAAAGTAATAAAAAAAGATATAAGATTTACTCTAAATTTGTACCCAATAAATAAACGAGCATTCGATTTGTTTCCACTTTCGAAAATGAAATTTAATCGTTTTCAAACGTTTAATTTCTTATAATTATATTATATACGTACAAAAAACAAAATTACTATACTTATAATAATGCACTCAAAAAATTGACGTTTCCGCAAATAAAAAAAACCTTAATTTCAAAAACCATTAATATATATATGTCCCTGCAAACACAAAATGTAACGGTAATGTAACATTTATATAACTGTTATATATACTTATTAAGTAATAAACGAGAAAGTATTGAAAACTAATTTTTCAATCCGGAATCTGTCCATTTTCGAATTGCAATCAATTTTTTGTAATTCAATATAACGACCAAAACTTCTAAACTCTAAAAATACAAAAGGCCAAAACCCCTAACGCCGAAGTTACGAATGGTCAAAATTTCTAACGTCGAAATTACATGTGCATATAAAGTGGTATATATCATATGTGGTACATCTCAAGTAATATTAGGAATTTTGACCGTTCGTAATTTCGACGTTAGGAATTTTGACCATTCGTAACTTCGGCGTTAGGGGTTTTTTTTTTTTTGTTCTTTCGTATTTTTAGTTAGAAGTCTTGGTCGTTATGAAAATTATCTTTAGAAATTATGAACCTTAGTATTTTTTTCATTTCGATAATTGGACGCTCGTAAATCATGTAATTTATGTTTTTATCTATATAATGGTTTTATTTATATATACATATATATATATATATTCATAATGTATTCATTTATCCTCTCATCAAGCCTTCCTGGTTTGAAAAGGAATCGATAAAATATTTTAAAGTATGAATACTTATATTGAATAACAAATTTGAATGATAGTTCAATCAATGAGCGATGTGTTTATGAGGGAATATTAATCGTCGAACAAAAACAAACAAGCACTAGATCTCCTTATCGATGAATATGTGTAAACATAATATAATCACAGTCCATAAACATATATGTCATATAATTGCCCGTTGAAAATTTCGCCCATGCGGCCTTCGGCCGCCAACCCCACCGGCGGGGGCTCCGCCCACTGAAATGGCGCGCTATCGCGCGTAGTTCGCTTCGCTCGCATAATTGACAGTGTTCGGCCCTTCGGGCCATAAGTTTATGAATTTGATATGAGAAGTCACATTCGCTTCATACACATCCACACAATGTGCTTCCTTATTTTATATGTTTGTGTTATAAAATTGAACTTCTCCCCTCCGCCGTAGGTTGGACGATATATTGCCTCAAATAACAAGGATCTTAACATGCCAAAATAACACCCTAAAAATTTGCGAAAATGTTTTTTTGACCCCCCCCCCCCCCCGTCAATCTCGTAACTTCTTCGATCGCAAATTCCGCGCCGATAAGAAACCAACGATCGATAATAAACGGCCTTATCCTAAATCATACATCCACAATATACCGACCACGTTACAATCTGAACATTACAGGAATACCCTGGTAGAAATCTGTAAAGAAGATGTCTGAGGCGATATCTATCAAAGGATGATATTCTAGCGAATACCTTGTCCAGCTTTAAATATCCTTTAGTATCCCCAACAGGTATCCGTCTTGTTCTTGATAATAAGTCCACCGTTGTCTGTCTTTAAAGACACAATACCTTGCGCCTGAATGACTCAATAAAAAAAGAAAATCAGTTTATTCATTACTTACTTGTAATCCTATATAGAATATACCGATTGGTTGTGCGGCATTGGGTTTATTCTTTATTATATTTAGAATGTAGCTTGCATAAATGTAAGATGTGAAAAATAACGAAACACGATTTTAATATACAATGAATCATGATTTTATTTGTTATATAATATCTACAATAAAAATACCACATCATTTGAAAAACAATTTCCATTACAATTATAAATTAATTTTATATATTATTCGTTTCAAATAAGATGTAGCGATGAACATTCACCTCGCACAAGGAGTGAGAAAATACATTATTTTTGTTTGTAAATTCCACATTGATTTTTTTCACTCAGAATATTTGCAATGGGCTCGCCCATAGAGCCGCGACGTACACCTGACGCCCCTTGGCTTCTTTTGTATTTTTGTTTGTTTGTTTGTTTGTTTGTTTTAGTTTTGTTTCGAAAAGAGTGTTCAGCGATCAGGCCTCCCGCGTCTCGATCGAAGGCGACTATATATCGTTTGTCTTTTCGTCGCGGCGAGCAACCCCCTACTATAAAGGCGCCATTACACGACTTTATTCATACTTATACAACAACGAGCATATACGATTTTGACGTAAAAAGAAGACTTCAACTAATCAAACTTCCATAAATTCCGACGTCGTGTTTTTACATCAAAAGATC
Source organism: Trichopria nigra (assembly GCA_030522945.1). Taxonomy (NCBI): domain Eukaryota; kingdom Metazoa; phylum Arthropoda; class Insecta; order Hymenoptera; family Diapriidae; genus Trichopria; species Trichopria nigra. The sequence goes on along the minus strand of JAPYZR010000371.1, from coordinate 38,144 downwards.
GCACTCGACGTTACAGATTGACTCTCGGCCATGAAATAGCGTCTTTTAATACACCCGAAATGCCTCGTCAAAGAACATCGGACTAGAACGACCCACCTTCTACTCACCAGCTTCAACGCTTCGATTCTCTTTTTTTTTTTACTTGACACTAAATTACTACATATAGTAATAGCATCATAATGTCATCTTAATGCATAGTTATATTGTAGTTACCATAATATATAGAAAATACATGTAACAATTATTTAAATGACTCACAATCAATCATCTGTTATAATTATATTATTAATCGGTGTTTATTACATGATATCGTATCTTTTTTTTCTTTACACTTGTCAATAGTCGCGGAAAAAGGGGAAAGAGGAAGAGAGCGCGCAGGAAAACTGACGGACGATGGTAAGGAATTAAGAAACGACGAAAGTGGGAGTTTCCGTTTTCGATGAGTGGCGCGTTCATTTACATCGTATGTGCCATTATTGTTCTGCGAGTGAACTTTACCGCAACCTGATAAACGAGACTCAATGTTGCAAACTGTTTTTCTTGTACTCCCGGTAATAGCTCGGTCGAGCTCGTTATTGGCGCGCGAAGAAACTTCATTACGACGCAATTGCTTGTATTATTCGCTAAACGAAATTGGCCTCTTTCACTTACAAATACAATAAATCAACTCTTTCAAACGTAATAATGTCAATTGAATATCTTTGAATTCTCTCAATCATTTCTTAATTTTTACTGTGCGTGTGCGATGCCCTTTAAGGTCAGTTTACATGTATATGACAATAATGAAAATTCCCCATGAAAAATTACCTTATTAAGCCATATTATTTTATCCAAACAGGTGTTACTACACTGACTGAGGTGGCTAATACTATTTTTTCTTTTTTAAAATTGGCGTCTTAATTCGACTAATGTAGAAAGACAGTCGAAATAGAATCAAGATTATGCCGCTATAGCTACATATTTGTATGTCCGGCTGCCCATTAAGGTGACTTTTCATGAAAAATAGTACGTGTCCTTTTATTGATTAATACCATTACTATTGGTTCACGATGGACGTTAATAACAATAGCATCTGATGTGCAGTTAAAGTTTGGCACCCAAGTGATTAGACGTCTTCGTTTCAATTAATTAAATAAAATTAACTTTAAGCTCAGTTCCTTCGCGTGGGTTGCTGACCTATCGCGTTATCATAGTCGATGATTGATTTCCCAACGAGTACTGTTCGACATCGGAACTTTCGAGCCGAGCAATGAATGATGAATTAATGACGGGAACAAAGTTACGATGTTCTTGCGGTACGTGTAAATACATACATTTGAAAAAAGCACCAAGTCAAAACGACCCAAGTTTTCTCGATGGAAGTTAAGTAACAGATCGCTACGTTACATCGCTACGTTCCTATAGTAATTTCGAATCGTGCAGAATAGATCCTTTTCTTTTCTCCGGCTTTAAAGTACGTCGGAAAGTTCTACGCTATTATCCGAGTATTGAGCGAAAAGGGTATTGCTGTGCTTGTTTTCTCGTCGGTGCATAAGAATCCCGTCTTCTTTTGATATGTTATATAGAAATCGCCCTTTTGCATGCACCGAAAACACGGGTGCGATAAAGGTCACACATTTTGTCCTTCGCAATCTTTCTTTTTCGCAGATTCAATAACCTTCGTATCTTTTCAACGATGCGGACACTTCGAAAATTGCGAGACTAGAAACGTTATTACTGCACGTTTTTCCACCGCGTACATTTTCCACTCCTATCTCACTTCTCGTTGTCGCTAAATTAGTTTATTCTTTATTTTTGTTTTTTTTTTTATTTTTTCCTTTTTTGTCAAGTTTAATCAATGTGACGCGAAAACTGCGAGTCTTAGTTATGTCGATATCAAAATAGTTTCGCGCTACGAGAGAAAAAACGGTTATTGCAATACCGCCATCTTTAGTGCCACGTGCTAAGTTAAGATAAAGAGTTCGAGTAGGGCTGGACAGACGCCTAGCAGATTTGAGAAGAATTTGCGTTAATGGGTTTCTCCACTTTCCTCCGATCACTAATAATAACTGTTAGTAATAATTTTATTTATGGTTTTTTTTTTTTTTTTTTTATAAAACACACTTTGCGGCGTGAACATCGAACAGTGAACATTCATTTTTGCCTTCTATATTTAACATTATTTGTTGTTTATATATTTGTTTGATAGAAATTTAGTCGGTTCGTTTGATCGACCTCTCGAACTCACCCGCCGAGCACTTCGACAGATAAAAAGAATAACCTTTTATTATATTACACAAAAATATGCATATATATATAATATATATATACCGCTTTCGACACCTAGTATTTTTTTTTCTTTTTAATATATATTTACATTTGCGCGGGAATGTACAGAAGAGGATTACTCTTTCCTCCTTGAGATAAGAAAATATTATCCAGCCTCGCGGGAGATCTTGCACCGGGAGAAAAGTCTACGGAGAAAATGACTATTCCACGTATCGACTGCTTTATTTTAAATTTATGATTATTCTTTTTTTTTGATAACTTCCATTTTTTAGGCCCTCTTCGTTCAACCATTCGCGGGGTATCTTCTGATGTAAGTGCAGCCAAACAAGAGGCGTAATCACTTTTACTGCAAATGTTTCCTCTACCCAGACACGCGTTCTCTTGTTACATTTTTTGGCGATCGCTTTCTCTTATTAGACATAGGACTGACGTATCGCCGCAGTTCGAACGTAATTGTGTTTCAGCAATAGAAAAAGGCTATAGGACTATCGTTGCTCTTTTCCGTGTTCGCTCGATAACGGGTTTACGATATTTAACGCGGTTCTTTTGCCGAGTATGACTACGACCCCCTGGCGAAAATGACAGGCCTTATTCTCTATAGACTGGTTTTTAATGGTTTTTTGATTGAGTACTTTTCCCCTGCTTCCAGTTAATCTGCACCACGACAGTTACGTAAACGCCAAATATTTGATTAGTTAAATTTTCGAGGTACATTACAATTGAAAACTTTGAAATTTATATAGCAATTAAAAAAATTAAGTCTCTATAAAAATTCTTATTTAATACGAATATTAAATAAATATTAAATACAGTAAAGAATACAAATTTATACTATATATATTCTATTCTTTATGCATTGTGTTCTTTTCCATTATAAATATCGTAAAAAATAGTTTCTTTGGCAGAATTATGATTTACTTATTCAAGTGAGAAACGATAGGAAGCATGTCGATGAAAATTCATATGCATGAAAAACCAATAAATGAAATACAATTTGCTCAACGCAAATGGGGATGATCGTACGGAAACTGTGGACAAAAAACAATTATCGGCTTTTCGCACTTGAAAAAAAAAAAGCAAATCGCAATCAATGATGGCGAAACTACGGCATTTACGTAAATGTAGAAAGTCGTTTTTAGTGTCTCGTATGATTGCGAAGAGGGATCGTGACTGCGTGCAAAAACTCATCCACCGTAAATGATCCGATTAGTCGATACAATAGCAACGCCGCGGAGGGTGTGTCGTGTACGCGCTGTGCGACGTTATAAAATCCAAGCTCTTTATACACGTATTATTGCATACTACACGTTTGCCATTGTCGGCTTTTCGGAGCGCCTTTCTTTGTACAGTCGACGGAATGTCTCTCTATTTCGCCGTTTGTGCATGCGTGTCGCTCTGCCCCATCCCCCATCCCCGTTCCTCCTCCTCGCCGCGCTCCCACGCCCCCGCGACGAAAAAGAGCGGATCGCGGTTATCTCTCCGATTTCACCTTTTCGAATTGTTCCATTTCCCATTTCTCCTGCTCTGTCCGGCTGTCTCTCGCTCACTTTCACCCTATTTCTCTCGCTTTAGCGGTAACCCTTTTGCAACGCCGAGGACAAGATTCCAGACTGCGGTCTTCGTCTTTTGATTGTATATAGCGGGGAGAGTCCGTTGAATTGGCACATACTTCATTTTTATCGTACGCGTGAAAAAGTTCTCGAAAGAATGCGAACGGAACATATGTATATCTCCCGTGGCTTTTGATTGTAAGTCTCTCCGCTTTACCCGACGACTTATGTAAGTATACGTAACAGCGCAGACGTCGTACTGAAAAAACGTCAACGTTTAAGAAAATATCGATTTTGTAAAGTCTAAATACGAAGAAGCGACTGTCCGAGACCGTTTCGCTCGCTATACCCCCCAAAAATACGACAAGTGATGTCTCGGGAGCTTATTCATCAGGATCGTGCTTTATTAATTGCATGCTTCAAAGAGAAATAAGTACAATCAGAAGATCTCGTTTACATTTGTTCCTCGCGATTACATCGGTAAAGTGTACGAAATGGTCGACGAACAAATGTAGATTAACGTTCCTTAGAACTTAATACTTTCCACGTACTCATTCGTATTAAGACGCGCGCATCACGCATACAGTGTTTTGATTTTTTTTTTTTTTTCTTTTTTTTTTTGTTTGCAACGGACTAGCTACGGAGGATTGTCTGCTTAGGGTCTTTTTAATCCACGTCATCGAATGAAATGGCCGCCTGTCGAGTTTCGTAACTCGTTAAGACAAGAATCCCTTCATTATTATTGATAACTGCCGAAACAATATTTGGAACGCGTCGTCGCCTAATAATCTCAAATAGTTACGAAATTGACAGATCCCCACTCTCGTCATTGTCGACGCCTGAACGGGCTTATCTATTTACATCAATTCCTTGCAGAGATGGGTCGGGGAATTACAGTCAGAAGATATCGATGTACAACCGTTACCGAACGAAGACAACGAGTTAATCTCGAACGTGCGATACATGTAATATTCGACAACTCTCGCGATCGTTTCTTAAAAATAAAAAAGACCTCGAGTTGAATTGGGCGATACATTGACACTTGGGCTACACTGAACACAAATCGTCTACATTGTTTCTGTCTCTTTTTTTTTAGTTTTTTTTTTTTTTTTTTGGCGAACACGCATCTCGATGATTGAAACTATAACTTAAATTCGAGCGAATATTGACATTTTATTATTAATCGGTGAAACGAAGTATGTATATATATATAATCGATTATTAAATGAATAGAATTTAATTCTAACGCATTTGCTTCTATGCATGTTTGAAACTTTTTTTGACGATAATCGTTAAGCATTTCTTAAGATTTTGTTCGTATAGATTGTTAAAAATATTGTATCGAATATTGGAATTGCCTACAGAGGGTAATGCGTTCGATTAAAGAACAGAAAGAATCTTACAGCGCTTAAAAAAAATTATAAGTTTTCGCTCTTAAATTATCGCAGAATTGCTTGCTTGAGACGCGTTAACAAGAATACTTTTTTGACACTTACACGCAGGAAACATTAGTATTTTCCGGTGGAGGTCGTATCGCTTTTCTGTCTTTTATACTCTCTCACATCCCTACGGAACCCCCTATGGCGCTTCATCGACTTGACATTCGTTAAAACGTAATTTGGCACATCTTACGTGTAAGCTTCCGCGTAGCGTGACCTTGCGCGAGAGATTCTAGGTTGTCTTAGGCTCAATTCGGAGTTACGTGCATATTACGTACATAGATCAGCGTGTCGGAGACATTAATGAGAATGCGCGTATGAAGAAACGGGGGCCTAAGAAAAATGTTCTAGTAAAAACTGCTTTTCTGAGGTTTCAATGGACACGAATGCTGTTTACCGTACCTTCTTGCAGAAATTACTATGCAGATATGAAAACTACCCATATTCCTGCCAGCAATTTTGCCTATCCGCACAGTAATTTGCCGAAAAGTGAAAAGGTAAGATTCGTCATTTTCCTCGACGTTGCTAATATGGAACGGTTTTAGTTTTACTACATCATTTTCCTCAGCAGTATATAGAGCGTCTTAAATCGCATCTGCATGTCAATAAGAACGTACTATGGCCTCGAGTGGATTTTGATTTTCTCCGAGCGCTCGCCACTTAATAACGTAGAAATCATCGAAACCGCGTTCAGTTCTTACTCGCGCAATCTACCTCTCTTATACCGTCTCACTTTTTAAAATTTTCATTTAAATATCGTAGTTGAAAGTCAACGATTGGTTACAAGAACACAAGGCACTTGGCTTACACTTAATTTTTTTTTCTCGTTTTCCCATTTTCTCGTTACTCGTCATTTGGTATAGCTCGGTGTTGAGATAGCTGATGAGGCCGGCCGAGGGTCGCTGTCGCCAGAAGTCTGACGTTTATCAGACGATGCGAGTCGTCGGGGATGAGGGGGGTGCGTTTATATATTCTCTCTCTCTCTCTCTCTCGTTCTCGGAAAACGTCACGCGGCGACAGCGGTTATCGCGCCTCGATAAAAATAAATAAATACGCATCAGTCATTCACAATATCCATAGAAGAAAATAGTTATATGCCATCAGACATGATACATATATACGCGCATATATGCACACCTACGCATACATACATGTATATACATATACGTTTTGCAATACAGTAATAATATATATATATAATATATTTTTTTTATATATATTCGGTATTCGTCATATATATATATATTCATATATATATATATAATCATTTATAAACGACGTTAGATTATTTTCATAGATCTGAGTATTAAAACCATTTCTTTATTCCTTGTAGTAAGTAATTTCTATTTTTTTTTTCTTCTTTTAATACATATACACCTTTTTTGTGCGCTCAAGAAAAGTTGTGAATGCTTCTTCTTTTTTTTTTGTGTTCGAACGATTCGCGCGTGGTTAGTGGGAACTGGCGAAATTCTGCAGGTCGCGATTCGTTAATGTCGTGTCCAGTATGGTTCAATCGTGCGTGCGAAACTTTCGAAGTGACATTTGCATCTTAGTCGGTTCTACCTTAACACGTTTTACTTAGTTCTTATTCCTACCAGATAGACGACGCGTATAAGACTGCTTTCGCTCTTTTTAATTCTGTTCAAAGGTTTCACGGAAATTTACATGAGGCGAAATCGAAGGCGACCTACGATGGAGAACCAAAACAATCTATACGCTTTCAAGGGACGACGCGCGACGTTCGCGTACGAAAGAAACACGACTCGACTAATAGTAAACGACATCAAGATATTTTTTATATATATATAATATACATACATCATATATTATATATACATATATATTACGTATATAATATATTATATATATTATATATAGAAAGCGCTTCTCGTTCTCTCACTGTACTCCGAATGTACGCGTTGCGCTCTTATTATTTCGTATATATATATATATTTTTTGTTTTTTCTTCGGAAGCAATACTCCCGTAGTCAATGTGTATATTAAATATTAAATAAAGTGGCATGTATACGCAATATAATATATAGGTACTAATGTAAATGTATAAGTATCGCTTTTAACGTAATACTGATGCGCGCAGTTTCGTCTTTCCGGCAAAACTCTTATTATGGTTTCTTCTTCGATCGGATTCCCTCTCAGCGATTCTTTGATTCTGCCCGTTTATCGAACGAAACTTTTCCCATTATCTCGTGCAGATTTTGATTTTCGGGTTTCCACGCCGTCTAGCGTCGCCTTCCGCCGTTCGTTCGTCAGTGATTCGGGATTGATTAAGCGACGTATGCTCAACCACTACGTCGAAATTGACTCTATGTGATTTTTTTGCTTTTGAGGTTTTGCGTTGACCGTTAAGGCGACTTTCACGCGGGCGGCGCGCCCCTATTGCTTCGTTGATTCTCTCAAATCTTACGTGATTGTTCTGTATTAAATTATTATTGTTATCACTGTGTGATTTTAATTGAACCAATGGTGATAACACTGACTGCAAACCTGAGCACCGTGCCGTAGTGGGTTATTGACGCTGCATGAAAAGTCGCCTTTACGGCTGTCCGCCGGGAATGATCGTTAACGCGCGAAAAATTCGCATGCACGGCTAAAGAGGCCGCAAAGATGAGTAAAGTCTAACTATCAAATTGCGAAGATTGTAACGAGATTGCCGAATACAAAAAGTAGTAAAAATGGCACATGCAATTATCGCGTGTCAACGAATTAACCGGGTCAAGTACATATGTGTATATATACGCGAATGAACTAGATGTATGCGTTAAAAATGTCGGGACAGTATGAGCTACGCTGATAGAGGGGGGAGGGGTAGCGCGGTGGGGGGGGGGGGATAGATAAATTCGGGCGATTTTCTTATTCGTAACAACGTATTTTCGTTCGCTCTTTCCGTAGCCTTCGCGAAGAGACATACAGTATCGTAACGCGCAATTGAGGTCCTAGAGTATAACGAACTAACTGCCAGCTGTAGTGGGGGACGCACGGACCGAGATCTGCGCGAAGGACTGAGATAATAACACGAGGATAATATATTGTCGATATTGCTTGTGGCACCAACTTTTTGAACGATTGTTCGATCGACGTTGCTGAGCACAATTACATGGAGCTCGCGACGATATATTAGGTCGATAAATTTATTATAGTCATGGGCCTGATTGCTTCGAGCAAGCTGATCGATACTAGAGTAGAGTGACTTTACTAAGTATAATGAGGGGTCTTAGGGAATTTAAGGAGAAGTTCGTGATGATGATTCTAGATGGAATCGTAAGAACTAGTTGAGCGGGAAGATGCTGAATATTGCTCTCGATGATATTTTCGATATTTTCATAAACCATTCCGCATTCCTCTGCCAGTCGCTATTTATCTTATTGTTTCTTTCCCCTGGATTTTTTTTTTTTTTTTTTTTTTTTTTACAAATTATCTTACATTTTGTTTCATGAAATTATTTGTAATATTTAAAACGTTGAATTTACGATACATTTCAAAACGTAAAATTGTAATTTTTTAATCAAGAAAAAAGTTAAATTAAAAAAAAAAACGCACATAAAACGAAATAAAAAAAATGTAAAGCAATTAAAAATTTACAAATACAATAAAGACTATAGTCTTATTGTATTAATAAGACTATATATAATAAAATGTATATATATATACATTTTCAAAGAAAAGGAATAACGTTTTTCTATAAATGCCATTTTAAATTTAAATTCCATTAATCGTTCAATGACAAGTGACAAGATTTGTAAAGATCAATTGTGATCAAATAAAAGAATTAAAAAAGAAAATTTGAAACTCTGCAAAACCAACAATTCAATCATTGTAAAACAGTAAAATCCAAACACTAAATCGTCTTAAAAACAGACACACACACACACACCAGCGACTGCTTTACAGAAAGCGGATCCCCGGAAAACGTCCTATAGCTACGGGATTGCCTTGAAAAGCGTAAAAAACGGTTTATCGAACAGTTCGAGATCGAGATGGGGACGCGATAAAACCGCGAATGAGTGCGCGACATACGGACATTGTGTGCGTGGGTTCCTACAGCTGGCCGAGTGTTATTAGACTAATTACGCTATCAACAATATTGATTCAAGTGTCAAAGTTAATAGAGAATAGTATTAACACCGAATAGAAATAGTATAAAGAACCATGCTGATGTAGAGAGATAGAAATTGATGTAGCTAATAGGTACATGGACGATACATTACGTTTTATGCCCGATAATTCATAATCATTTGCCATCCCTTTGTAGAAGAGTAATTTTGTGCCTGTCATTGTTAATGATCCTTTACTAAACTCGTTTAGTTCCCTTTAATACAGTATTTCGAGCACATTCGCCAGGCGTACAACCGTACACTACACTTTCTTCGTAGAGTTGTACCAATACCATAATTACGTATATTGTGCATCTATTCACGAAAATAACCATCGGCTAACGGTTTACCATCTACTTTGAATGCCTCGGAAAGAATCGTGATTGCCTCGAGGCGTCAACTCGAGGCACTCCTACACTCAGCCTGTATATATTATGCGGTAGTTCTCGTTAACAGAGAGGTCACAGAGACTTTCCCAAGACGGTGCTCGCTATATCATCGGACAGGTACAACGATCTATTTGATGTGGCGTTTTTTTGTTCTTGGGTGAACTTTTGATTCGTCAACTTTATCGAACTCACAAAAATTAGCTCGGGTCCGTAGATCGCTGGTTAAAAAATAGTTGTAAAGTATTTCTATTACCCGCAATGTGCGTCACTCGAAACGAAAAACGACCGGAAGAATCATCCTCCTATATCCATTACTTTTTTTGTTTTGCTCGATGGCAGTACGATATCGGCACAACTCGCTCTATATGCGTTGATGGCACGGGTCCGTATATGTACAAATAGGCAATACCATAAACCACATATCGTTTAAATACATCACATATTTATCAATTTCTCGAATATGTATATATATATACTTCTCGTTCGTTTATGCGCATGTATATGTCTATATATATATACATATCTAAATTTATAATTTTTTTTTCTTCTGTGACGTGGAGGGACTCATTTGTACAATTCATGCGTCTTCGTTACGTTTTTCATTGCTTCGTTACTATTCCTCCTCCGTTCGTTCTGTCTGTTTGCTACACTGATTTAATTCTCTTCGCGAGACCAGCCCCCAACGCTACTGCTCGTTCGCGCGACTGCTTTTCTGGCGTTTCCGAGTCCAGAATACGACTTTTTGATTTGCTCCAAGATTACCTATGTTCGATTGATCGTTTGCTCTTAATGTAAAACTGAATGGAAGTACCCTTACTTTAATGTGCGAAGATGAATCGGGAATCGCTTTGGCCGCGGTCGTTTTCTGGATTCAAGAGTTGCCGGTGACTGCGCCCGCTTAAATCGCTACGTATATATCGCGAATTATTTACGTTAATTATTCGTTAGTTATTACTCGCGATAATAATTACAACCAGTAGAAACTTAGTTTCCGTAACAACTGGGTATTGTCCTAAATGATATGTTCGCTAATTTTGTTCGACCTACTATACGCCCCGGTCGGAGTCGACAACACTCGCTACCTTCGCTTCTTTCAACCCCAAAAGGAGACGAATACGAAGACTCTCGGATTCGGTGACATCGTTGTATATCGCATTATATGGACGCGAAACGCGAGTAGAGCGCTGGAAGCTGTTCGCCAGAGTTCGGCACCATGTATGTCTATCGTAGTTTCTTCGTGTACTCGAAGATAATGCGACGAGAGAAATCGCGATCGCGCTACTCCCTGATGCGACATATTGCCCGCAGAATTCTCCGTTTTCACAACCCACCGAGGATCGCGCATTTCTCGGTCGCACTCGTTCGTATACCCTTCCGTTTTCGTACCCTATGATCGGATCTGAAAATCATCGTGAGAATAATAACGTTCTTTTTGGCCGGATCATTTCTGGAATACCAGTTTGCGCGGAAACAATCGTACAACCAAGGAAAGCACCGTACGTCGCGCGTATATATCTCCGTGCGACCGTGTTAAGAGAGCCTATGTATAAGTGTTTGTGTCCGTGTGTGTGTGTGTGTGTTTATTTATTTATATATGTGTGCACATATAAATCCGAATGGATGAGATTACAAAAATAAATAATAATAATAATAAAAAAAAACTGATACCGAGAGAGGTGTCATGGAGGAGGACGTGGCACCAGCCGAGGAGCAGGATGACGAGTGAAGGTGCGCGTGTTTTAAATACATTACGACGATTCGTGCGAAGCATTACGACAAAAAGGAGACCTTTAACAGTGAATAACAATGTTCCGAATAAGAGTTTACCGCGTCTTCGATATTAGCGTAACTCGAATAACAGTTTAGAGTTTCATGCAACGAAACTTGATAAAGATATCGATATTATAATACAATGCTTAATCGAGCTACAACATGCGAGTGAGTATTGTTAAAACGATGAAAAATCAGGGGGATTTCGCGCATGAGTTTTTGGGCCGGGGGGGGGGGGGGGAGAGGGATTATTCGACACGACGAAAACGTCGATCGTCGAGAGATTGCGAGTATATCATGCGGATATCGATCTCCACGCGAACACAACGAGAATACGTACGATAAAGCAACACCCTGTAGAAAAAGTGACGCAGCACCGGATTTCGGGAACGCAACGTTCCTTGTTCGAAGAGTCTGAGTACAAAAATCGTGCAAAAGTCAACAGAAAGGTCGACAAAATTCCATCCAATGTATGATGTTAAATAAACGTTAATGAATGATCGATTAAAGAACTTGCCTGCTGTCAACAATCAAAAGAATTAATCGGGTGAATGGATATTATAATTATAATCAGTTTAATCGCTGCACATTAAAGATCGTTGTAATCGATTAATTTGATATGCTAAAGATAGTAGTGATAACAACGATTTAAATAAACGATTGATGGTAAAAATCGATTGATTTAAATAGTTGGCGATTCTGATGACGTTAAAGATTAATTTTATTGATTGCTGTTAAAGATTCTTATAACTGTTGGAATTGGATGATTTAATTAATCTGACAATTCTACTGGTGTTCAGTATCATTTAATATAATTTATGATATTATCGACTGAGAAGTATCGATTGAAAAATCACTACAAATGACATTATTAAAGGTTGATCGTTAGTAAATCGATTGTGACAAATCAAAGTTAATCGATACATTATGGTCTAATATTATTCACGAGTGTTGACATTTAGTAAATCAATGTGGAAATTAGATCTCAACTTAAGTTCAAGCAGAAATACATTTCGTGGATCATATAATGAAGATAGAAATAAAGTAAAATGTATGTCAAGTTTAAATGATATACTTATTTATTGGCTTTGTTAATGAACTGTTAAAAAAAGTAAAATCTATCGGTGAAATTGTGTCGATAAACCGGTTGAAAAAGTTAAATATCTATATTAAAGGAATCAAACCAACGATAAATGACCATCCATTGAGTGAATTTTTTAATTATTTCGATAAAAATTAACGAATTAATGGAAAATATCAAATGACTTGTCTCGCAAGTAGTAAATCGATCACCGATCCACAAAATACGCGAAAACATCAATTATTAATTGACGTAAGCAACAGGTCGATTGAAAAAATAGATGAAATGTATAAATTGAATAATAAAACGACCGAATAAAATAATTATTGAAGAACGAATGAAGCAAAGAAATAAAACAAAGGCCAAGAATCCGGTTGAAGGATTCAATGAATCGATTAAAAGTTGCGAGAGGCAATGAATATTACCCACGATTAATTGAAATGAATCTGATAGATGGCGCGAAACAATGTATTATTTAAACAACATGAATAAAACTAACTATGAGAACAAAAGCATGCAATAATAGAAAAAGACACGAATTTGAATAGGGGGCTTCGCTCAAACAACGTTGCGTTCAGCCAATCTCGCCAAGTACACAGCTATACAGTTGTGTATGTACCTTTCGAAAGTATATCGTGAAACCTGGGGACTAGCGATCGTTTTTCGTCTTTTCCTTCCGAAGTCTCTAGTAAGATAGAAAAATTAAGCCGTAACTGTACACCTATTACACGTGAGCGGAGAGATCCCTCCGAAAACAACCTATATGGACTATTCCTAATTAATAAGAGTTAAAATCCGACGTATGCAATTGTACGCAGAGACATTTATGTGTGTAATTATGTACAGACATGTACACGCGTTATGTACACTTAGTGATTCTCCAGGAGCTTTGTCGCGGACGACGCTCGTAGTGCCGTGACGAAGTTTTGGCGCGTTTCGTTATTCTCTTTATCTATATATTATGTATATCGACTTTTCTTTTCTTTTCTTTTAAATGACGCGTGCAATTCCTAGCCTATTTTACAGAGGTGGTATGACGATCGCGGCGTCTCTCCGATTTGTGACACCATCGTGAAACTTGAACAACGTATTTTTCTTCTTTTAGAGAGAGAACTCATCGTCCGAGTAATAAATTATCTGTTAAATTATATCGATTTCTCTATACACATATTCTTCGGATGATCGTAACACGATCTATATATACGTTCGCGATGTGCATATATAGATTTTCATATCGAATATCGCCGATGCGTCAAGGACAATTGAGGTAACGAAACTGAACCATCCTCGACAAATCTAAATTGACGGCTCGACTTGCTCAGCACTTTTGCGCAACGCTAATAATAAGATTTAACTAAATATTCATTCATTTATATGTATATATATATACATACACACACATATGTATATAGTATATACATACATATGTATCTGCCTATCTATCTAAAGAGAACACGTGCAACAAGTGGATTACCACAGTTTGAGCAGCCTCTTAACGCTGAACCGCGCGATCGGACCATCTTGACCGTTTTTCCATTTTCCTATTTCGTTCTTACTGTTTTTTTTTCGTTTATTTTTTTTTGTTAAATGTGTATTACTCGAAGAATATACACGAGTGGGAACTGGTCGTCGATCGTCCATTAAGTGATTTACAGGCGAATCTCTTCAATACACAGCCGCGAACGATCGACGCCCTGCAATGTTTCAGTCTAATACGACTCTCTCATTTTCTATCTTTTTTTTTCTTTCTTTTGTTTTTCATCTCTCTCGCGTTTCTATCAATTATATATTCTTCGATGTGTCCGCCGCCGAATGCGTGCAAGATAGCGCGATCGGGTCGAAATGCTACAGCGAAACGAAAGGAAGAATATGAATGCTATAAGGGTGCAGGAAGGACGCAACGGATACAGATTCGAACGCTTTCGAACGAATAGGCCTAACCGAGTTCGTAGGTTTCACGTGGAAATGATATCTGATCCTACAACGGCACGCGACTTACTTTACGGAGTTCGTTCCGATAATCTCTCACTCTCTTGCTTTTACTGTTTTTTTTATTAGGCCACTGCAGTCGATGGACTAGTCGCGCTCGCGATCGAGCGCTTTCCTCGTTTCGTTAATGTGTTTACGCTTCTTCGGGGTTCTCGACGATCTTGCCTCCTCGCGTATCTTTATAATAGTCCTCGTCAGCTCGTAGCCGATGTATGTATGTGTATTGTATGTACTTATTGTGCTCACGGATCCACCCGGGATTCGCCGGAGAGTCTCAAACGTCCGACTACATACGTGCCGAAATGCGCGAAAGTCTATATAGCTTAATTTGGCTCGGGTCTTTCCTTTTGTTTTTGTTTGTTTGTTTGTTTGTTTTACCTTGTACTTCGTGGTAGTTGCGATTCTGCCTTAGAAAAATCTTAGAGTAAGTCTTACATCGAAGAGTATATCCGCCCTACAAAGACGAGTCTCGCTCACTTAATGAATGTTTACAGCCTTCGTTAAGGTATCTTGAGTGTCGCTGCACTGCGGACCTCCTCCTATGGTGGTCTGAGCCTCGTTGGATTGTGCCACACGTGAGTCGCGTTCTGAGCGTCGCAATTGCTGGGGCAGATTTGTTGCGGATATTCCTGCGGCAGCGCGTTCCTCTTGTACTGCTGTTGTTGCTGTGATTGCTGTTGCTGCTGTTGTTGCTGCTGCTGTCGAGATTGCGAATTCGACTGCTCTTGAGACTGTTGCTGATGCTGCTGCTGTTGCTGCTGCTGCTGCTGCTGAGCGGGACGTTTAGAGTCTTGACCCGTTAAATCGAGAGATGGGATTGGCCGATGTGACTTCATGTGAGCACTTCTGCTTTTCACTTTGTTGAAAACTCTGCGAATATGAATGAATAAACGGTCAACAAATATAATGAAAGATTCAGGCAGAGTGCTCGTGTATAATATATAAAGAAAGAAATATACGGAGAAGGAGGGAGAAAGAGAGAGAGAGAGAGAGAAGGAAGCACAATAATATTGATTAAAAGTTTTGTAATGATTACCTAGAAACAATCGCAATTTGGGAGAACCCCATCGTTTGTATAAATTACAGAATCTGTACAAAAGCATCTTCGTGCATTTTGATAAGTACAATTAATTAAATTATTTATGAAGTTATGTTTCAACTACGATTATTTAAAAAATTGAAAAATATTTCAATAGACAATGCATTAAATTTAGTAATGACATTGTTACACAATAACGTTTATTTATCTTTTAGCAGTTTTTTTTATATTAATGAATGGAGAGCAATTTTATGAACAATTGTTTATAATAATTTTTGTAATTATTATTAAAATTTGTCGTATACGAAAGAGAACTTACATGAGCTGGCATATATATAGCCAAGTCGTAATAATAGAAATGATTTCTATTTATAATCGACCGAATATTCCATGAAAGTAAATAACGGTTGAAGCTAAGGTAAGTGTAAAAGAAATTTATAAGAATTTATATATTTGCATACAAAAAGAAAATGCGAATCTTACCCTGAAAACACATGTAAAAAACTTAAAATCAATAATTAAAATAATTTTTTCCAAAGGACCTTTTGGAGTTTGAGTAGCAAACTTCGCAACGCAATAAAATGATGCTTCACACATATAAACTAATTAGAAAATGTTAATTAACGAAATTATATTTTTTTAACACGGTTAAAATGCAATAAACAAAATGTCGAGATTAGTACATGCTTTTTATCAAAGAATGTGTGAATTATTTGCCATTAGGAACAATAGTCAAATGTAAAAAATTTGTTAAGGAGGGACATCTGCCAAAAATCTATTCTCATAAAAAATTGTATTATAGGTTCGGAATGTTATTTAAGATCATGTTATAGCCACATGCACGATACACACGTATAGATACGATAAAAATGAGTCTTCGGTCAACTGCGAACAAAAAGTAACATTGAATAATGTCGTTCATTTTACATATTCATTTATATTTAAAAAGTGACAACAATCTTGCTCAAAACCCGTCATTTTGCAGGTACAATGATTGAAGTTAAGTTAGTATTTTTTTTATGTGCTCCAGTTTATTGCCAGTATTAATATTTGGTGGCATACATTTATTCGTTACTTTGTTCGATATTGATATTTTTATTATAATTCGTACACTTACAATTTTATTTATTTTATGCAATTGTATGGATTTTGCTGTTAGTTTTGTCGCGTTTTGTAAAATGCTATTTTTTCTTAATCTTCCACCAGTTTCTTTCTTTCAGTCTCAACACTTTTTCCGAATTTTCACTTTTCGACTTTTTATGCGTTTTCTCATCTTTTATAAATTTACGTCAATGACTTTCTTATGCTTTTTGTCCATTTATCAATTTTTACGTATTGTGTTAAAAATTCTCATCAATCATGTATCTTCACTTGTTATTATCGAATTTTTCAAATTGGTTTGTAATTGTTGTCCAAGTTTGCTTCATTTCCACTACTTATATAGTTATTATTGTTAATTTCAGCGTTCCCTCAGAGAAAAAAATTTGTTCCGTGTCCAAAATGACAACTAATTGGGTGTAAATCCGAATTTTTTTAGTGTTTACACCCACACTTGGGTGTTATTTCGGACCCCGAACAATATTTTTTGATGTACTTTTCCGTTTAGAAAATGTTTCATTAATATTTTTCTTTATATTTACATTTCATGGCTTGATTCAAAATGTTAAATTTTCCTTGATTCAAAAAATAAAATCAGATTTTGACTAATTGTACTATTGTACTATACTAATAACGACATTACGGAAGAATTATTATAATTAGCATTAAAAAACAATTGTAAATGTTAAATTCATTATTCATAAATAGTTGTAAACAACAAATCAGTATTCACAACTCTTAATTTCTTAAACATTTGATTCGTCAATTTGTTAATTTTAATCTACAAAAATTACGTTTATTATCGTCACAAATTATAAGAAAAAAATTTCAAGTAGTAATTAATCTATTTTCCTTTAAAATGTCCTAAAATCTGTTTTTTTTTTTGTATTATTATTATTAATTCGGTTAAAATTTATTAAGCAAACGCCCCTCCTTATCGAGAGTATTATATAGTTAAGACTCCTTCGTTACTACAAAATTCTCCTATATGTACATTTAAAGTTACCGTTACAAAGGATAAACATATAAAATGATATGCAAACACAATACAACATAATAAAAGAATGTTTGCACAACACAGACGTTGTAAACACTAAAATCGTTCGAAATACACGATCCAAAAGTGTCACGCGATCCAACAAACATCATCGCGTACAACGAAAGCGAGAACGAAAGTAAATGAAACAGAAGCGAAGAGTATACATACAAAAAAGGAACGTCAAAGAAAAGTATACACATTTTCATCGATAAATACGTGTTCATTCCATTCTTGTTACTGAAAATGGATCATTGTGTATGTCATGTCCTGCGATATATATTATATCTGCTATTCTTACAACAGATATTCAGGGAATATTCAATATTTCGAATAGGTCTTATAAAACGTTGGTAAACTCTTTCGAGAATCGAAGGATATGATATTGCAAGATTTTTATTGTATATCCCGAAAAAAATGTAAATATTTCTTATCATCATTTTATCACAACAGAGATCAAAGAAATCCGAGTTTTGCCCCCCTGCACAATCAATACAAATCGTTACAAAATTTGTTTCTAATTGTAGTCAATGTCGATAATACTGAACGCTAAAGCGAGGAATTAAGAAACGATTCATTAGGAATGGAAACGAAAAAAATTATGTATATATATATATATATATAAGAAAGCTATGTGTAATGAAGTAATAGAACAATTTCTATTTACTGAATTATTGATCGATTAATGATTAATGATTTCTCAAGTACTTCTTAACAATTTGATCCTTAAATTTCGATTATTTCAACGATGAATTTAATGAATGAGTCTTTAGATAGTGGATGAATCGTTGACCTACAAAATGTTTTAAATATTCAGTAGAATCATGCATTTGTTTTCTTCGTCAACTAACAACACTTACTAAATAAAAATAAAAGAATCAATAAACATATAAATCTATTTCCGCAGATTCATACATTTTTTAGGTTAGACGAAAATAAGGACCCGAATGTGTATTATTGTTAGTATACATTCCGAGTCCTTCAAGAAAGGAAAGAGAAGTACAAAGAACC
The DNA here is from genome assembly GCA_030522945.1 of Trichopria nigra. Classification (NCBI taxonomy): domain Eukaryota; kingdom Metazoa; phylum Arthropoda; class Insecta; order Hymenoptera; family Diapriidae; genus Trichopria; species Trichopria nigra. The sequence goes on along the minus strand of JAPYZR010000371.1, from coordinate 19,362 downwards.
ATCGATATAGCGTGTACGTGCATTCGAGGGAATGCAACGATCATTATGCATGTTTATCTATAAGACCGCCTGTCTCTCTTTCGCTCTATTTATGTCCCTATCTATTTATGTCTCTCTCTCTCTCTCTCTCTCTCTGTGTGTCTCTCTCTCACTTTCTCTTTCTATGATCTCTGTTATTTTCAGTAAAGCTTGGTCGTACGTGGTTCGTCGCTTACCGCCGATCAGTGCACGAGATTGGATGATTTAGAGTAGAGATTAGAGACTTACTTCCCGCAAATCTTGCAGGGGTAATGAAGTGGGGTGGGCGCGGGTAGTTGTTGCTCGGAACTAGTGTGAGTTTGTGAGTTGGTGTAGACTGTGGCGTGGTCGGCTTTGCCGACTTGGGCGGTTTGGGTGCCCCCGGCCATCGTTACTGTTACACTTCCGCTAAAGCTCTGACAACACAAAGAAAACACAAAGCCAAAATAAACAACATAACACAAAACTCGCCAACGACAGTAGTAGTTACGCGAAACATCACAGCGTCACAAACGCACAAGGAAACGATCAGTTTTTTATTTTTTTTTTTTTTTTAATAGTAATAAAGCGTAGGAAAATTATGGATACGACAAGTATCTATATATATATATATATTATGCGTGTGTAGATATGTATATATATATAAGATTAATATTTACATGCGACATTTATCGACAACGACTAGAAATTTGTTAGGCTTGGTACGACATTGCGAACGTACGTAACATTCTTTTATCATCAACTTGGTATCTTTTCAATTACGCTTCGATCAGTATGCAATATACGTTTGTCCGATGCGATTGCTGTTCGACTTGAGGCAATCGTCACAAAAAACAAGCTGTTTTTCATACTAAATTCATGTGCTCGATGAAATCAGGACTGATGTTACAAAATATTTTTCTAGAAAGAAACTATTAAAACATCACTGCTTATACTTCAAATTAAATCGATTTTAAATTTACTTTTTAAGCATCACTATTTTAAGCATAACGAGATATTAATAACTTGATTTTATGTGACGTTAGCCGCGTATATGGAAATATGTAGAAGCATTTAGCGAGTATTAGTTCTTTCATCGATTGTTATTTATCGATTAACGACGACGTGCAGTTAGACAATAACACTGGGATGCGGATACTCACATCATGAAAGTCGTACGCGAACAGCCTCAATTCTCCTTCGCTGGTCGTAAGAGTCGCTGAGTTTTCTCCGTCGTTCGACGTTTGCAGCTACGATGGATTCAAAAATTACAAGTTGTATTCGTAACTTACGTTTCTTACCTTTACATCCATGTTAAAAATAATAACAAATTTAAAAAGAAAACAAAAAGAGTTCAAAATACGCGTGTTAAAAGAGCAAATCGTAGATCCAATTATTTCGTTGTACTCACCAAAGTCCTATGGAGAATCGATTTCCCTCCGCTAAAATCCATTTCGTTAACGGAAGCTATAGCATCCCGCAACTCCTTGGTATCCTTCGTGTCCCTTCCTTCTTTGATGGTGTACTCGCTTTTGATCTTTGGTTTAAGATAGCGCATCCGCATCCTTCTGTACTCATCTGGGCAGAGACGCTTCCACAAATAGTAAAATTGCACGCACTGTTTCGGGGACTTGCTTCCCACGTCTCGGGCGATTCCGGCAAAGTCTTTGTTATACTTCAACAGACCCTGGTAGAATGTGTCCATCTCGAGCGACGTCCATCGATCCGATTCGCGGCACTCGTAGCTACGCAACGGATGATCTAGCGGCAGCGGCGGTGTTGGTCTCATCAGTTTCAGCATTGCTTCCTGAAACAACATCTTATCGTTTTATACGGAACACGACAGGTTTGTTATTCGGATTGTTCAATAGTTTCGTCGAATTTCTTAAGTATTCCGTTTCAGAGACTTATTTTTTCATGCAAGTTAATTACTATTGTATACAGGATTTATTCCGATCGTAGAAGAAAAAAGACTAACTCTTATGTTGCCTTTGCACATGTGCAAGAGGTGAAGCGCGTACTCCTTGTTTCTGCCTCCGCCCGGTGCAGCTGCACAGCAGGCGAACTGCAGATACATTTCCACTGCAAATATTAAAGGAATTGTTTATGTAGTATTGTCACCATCTTCTGTATTAATTTATTTCATTGCTTTTTTTTTTTTAATCTTTAAGTAATATTTTACTTAAAAATAAATATTAAAATTTACATATGCTTATAAACTTACATTCTTTGTCGGCAAGAAGGTTATTTATGCCAGGATCCCAAAGAAGGTGGTCCGTGACTTCAGGCCCTCCTCTGCTCAGATCTCCATCGCAGGCACCAAGCGTCGGTATCGTAGCCTGATACTTAGTGCCGATGTTGATTCGAGGCGGCGGACCGTCGGTCCCTTGGGAATCGTCAGAACTGAAATCGGTGGAATATTCGCGTTCTTGTTGGTGCAGCCTCGCATAAAGGCCGGGACCGGGTCGAGACGGATTAAGAATCGGTGGAGGTGTGTAACTGCTATCCCAATGGCGATCGCAGGCGCGCCTCAATCTCGATGGGTACGAATGCAAACTGTTTGTGTACTGTCCATCTAGCCTCGGCCTTTTCTTGCAATACCTCGCGGGGCTACCAGTCGCAGCAATATTGCTCGGGCTAAGGAATCCATCTTCGTCCAAAGACTCTTCTTTGATCTGCTCCACCGGAACCGGCAGAGAGCCTGCCTGTTTGTGCTTAAGTCCCGACCTGCTCGTTTGATTCGTTTGGATGAGAAATTTGGCTGGATTAATCGCCTGCTGTAGGTGCTGCTGTTCCTGCTGATGTTGTTGCAAAGGGTGAGGCTGCGCTTGAATGTGCTGTTGATGTTGATCGTGCTGATATTGCGTCTGATATGACTGAATGTTCGAATTTTGGGCATTCATGGTGTTGTGCTCGACTCTCGGAGCGGCCACACGAATTTCCTTCCTGAAGGCGAGCGCCGGACTGAGAGCTCCACCTCCCTGAACGAAAACGTTCGCCTTTTGTAATCCGGAAGCTTGAATCAACTTGAGCTCGCCATTATTGTCGACGACAATTCCAGCGACACTGCCGTTACCGAGCCCGAAATCGACGATATTTTGACTGGTGAGAAGCTTATAAGATTGGAATTCGAATTTACGACGACCCGCGGCAAAATCCTTCGGACTGGAAGACAGAAGCGGATCTTCCGAGTTCGGCATCATTTGATTCTGCAGGGCATGATGTGGCGACATGGGAAAGGTAGAGGTGGAAAAGCTGCCTGGTCCGGGGGAAGAAACCGAAGACGGCGGCAAGGAAGAGAGCGGCGAAGGTGCTGGCGTAGCTGATAAAGGACTTGGCAGTGGCGAATGAGGAGTCGGTGAACCCGAGCCGTAGATATCCGCATCCGCGTCGGATTCGTCAGGAAGAACTTCGCTGAGGGCCTCCTCAATGGCGGCCGCGGAAGACATGGTGGTAGTGTAAAATGCTGCCGAGAGCGGCGAGGAAACCGATCGCACGGTTTCGGAATCATCTTGGGGACTGAGTAACGGCAATGTTGCGCTGAGAAGACCCTCCTGGCTCGCAGGCGGTGTGGGATAGGTGAAGCTGGGGCTGTCGTGTCTCGTAAGAGGCGACGGAAGAGGCGATTGTGCAGGTATCGTGTGCGGACTTTCCGTGTATTGAGCTCCAAATGTACTGAACTCTGCCAGCGAATCTGGTAGAGGGGAATTCACCAATGCCTGAAGATCCGAGTTGGCCGTATGCTGATGAGACGAAAAGCGATCTTCCAGCGTAATATCTTGCAGCTGCTCGTTCGTGGATTGTTCTTGCAGTAAACCGGACGCCTGGAACTGTTATATTACCGCTCGTTAGTTTATATTGAGTAAATATACATATTTATTATAAACTTCCATGGAAAGATAATAGAAGAGGCACGTGTATTTACAAAATCAGAATGTGAATTTCCCATGGTCGGCAGTTTGTGGACAAAGTATGTCTCGAAATGTTAGGGGCTCGTGGAAACAAAAATTTTTCGCATACGTTCGAGTAAATTCAAGTACACTCACCTGAATGGCATCCAGTTGAGACGCGTGAAGTAAAACACTATCCGTCACAGAAGAGACTTGTTGAAATACCTCGTCCTGTAAACTAGGGCTGAAGTATCCCCCGTCCTCCGAGTATCCAGCCATGGAGAAAGTCTCCGTCGTCGCCTGCGACTGCGTTTGGTTCTGAGTGACTTGCTTCTGACCGGTGGTCGACTGCGGAACAGGAGACTGATAAGTAAGCTGTACCCTTTGAGCGGGTTCCGATGCCGTTCGTTTCACAGCCATTTTCGTGGTACCCTGTTGACAACGGTATCGTGACGCATACGAATGTTAATTAGCGTAAAATGAACTGCCTATAATCTAACCTTGAGGATCATATCAGCGAGAGCCTGAGCCTGTGCTTGAGTCTGAGCCTCTTGTAGTTGTTTCTGCACCGATGCGTGACCCGTGATCGTGACGTTGGGTTGACGAAAATGTTCGCTCTCCGAAAGCCGTCGAATCTTTTCGCTCGATGCGAGAGGTGGCGGCGCCGGTACAGCGAAATTCGTCTTCCCAGCAACGTGAGATACGTTTTCCGCATTTTGCGAGGAATACGAGTTGGAGTTCGACCGAAGTTGTGCGGCATTGGCGTCGTTTGCTGGATTCAAAATTTCGATAAATAAATTTCTACAAATTTTCAACAAAAAATGGCAAATGAAACATTCAAACAAAGGATTTGTCGCTATTCACTGTATCCAGCGATGGCTTCAAAATAAAAAATGAAATTCATAGAGCGATAAAAAAGTACAATAGGCTAAATTTTTAAACTTTTCAAATACTTTAATGTGCGTGGAAGCGGCATGAGTCGAAAGTTTTGTTATGTAACATAATTATACGTAGTTAAATGCGCGTATATATCCCTTGGCCACGAACCTATTTCTCGATTATTTTCCGAACTTTAATTCTCCAATAACGTCCCTTTGATGCGGACTTGGCCGACCGTGGTGGTTATAAGCCGTGTAAAGTGGGATTTTTACAAATTGGCAATCACACACCGTAGCCCGGCAAATTGCTTTCTCAAAGCCGACTAATACGCGACCTCGTTGAGCGGGTAAATGTCTCGATTTCGCGGACCGCACCGCATGCTGTAGGCTGGAGGGAAAAAAAACCGGAAAAATCACGAAATTGTGAGCTACGACCTTGAACGATTATAAATTGCAATCGGGCGCGCTGATTGTTAACTGTAAATGCGGCCACTGCGGCGTTCCGCGCCATAGAAACGTATATAGGGTTAAAAATCTATTTTTCTATAAATGGACATTTGTTTTTAATCTGCCAGAAACGTCAAGTTATTTTTATTAAATGTTGCACCCTACGTTATTACCCGATAATACTGTGCGCGGATTAAATGGGGCTAATGTTGCGTTACGACGACTGCAACTGGCGGAACGACCGTTGCATAAATTATGGAATTATCAGAACGGAAACATTGAAAGTAAACATCAAAATCAGGATATAAAGCTTGTTGATAACGAGCGAAGGACGGCCATCGCTGATTGTTATGGGCAGGCGTTTATGCAAATCTGTTTGCAAATGTAGAGAGACGGTCAGAATTAAGGATTGAGATTTGATGTATGGATTTTAATCCTAACTTTTACAAAGTAACCTGCGGAATGATGGAAATGTTTTGCAAATGTTCAATTTTGAACGATGTGGACCTACGATACTTTCAAATTAGAGAATTGATGATGAAACTTTATAAAATGATGACCAAATATTTGATCAATGAATTTTGTTAAATTAGGTATCACCGAATGATAGAATGGAAGGCCGAAGGCCACGAATGCTCTCAATCTAGCGAGCGACGCCCCTTGTTATAGAGTACTATTTGGGATACTCTGAATAATAGCGGGGTCAACACTCACAACCGTTTTCTGACGATTATCGTCAATAAACGTTTCAAAATCTATAAAAATTTAGCTCGTCTTTCCATGTTTTCAATAACATTAAATCAACATTTGCTAACAGATTTTCAAATTTCAATTATTATTTTCAAATTTAAGTTTCCGAATGATGAAAATCTTATCGTATTCTGCGTATTATTTGTAGAAGAAAATTTCTCTAGTGATTTTTCGAGATAAAAATTGCACGATTTTGGTCGTTAATAGAATTAATGAAAGAAGAATGTCCGGGAGAAAATGGATTCAAATATAATTACATAAGATCTGAATCACATATGAGAAGAGAGTAAAGAAAGTCATATATATGACTTTATCTGGATCGTGTATGTTCCAGATGTGGCCTTGTATAATTGAGATATAACGATATATAACCATATATGTACATCTATTCTTATAACAGATCAAAATCCGTATATAATTATATATCCAAAACTTTCGACATATTAAATAATTATATATCGTTTAATCTGGAACATATATGATCCAATTATACCCGATCCTTTTTTTCCCGAGTGGTAAATTTCATGGATAAACCATTATACCGAACACTACCAATTTTAATATTGCTACAAAAAAGACTACCATCGTGCATCGTTATTGTTTTTTTTTTTTTTTTTACCACGCGATATCGATTGCCTTCTTGTAAATTTACTCCATACACCCGCTTGACGACTAATAACTCTTTGTTCCAGCGTGCGCCCTATCCATTCTCGAATTCCATTTACGAGCCGAAGCGGTCCAAGTGATATTTTGCCTTACTGCGGATTTCCACATTCCGTGGCTCCTTATTCTCTTGTTGTTGCCCAAAACCTCGAGCGCTCTTGGCGTGCGCACTTTGCTTTTTCTCGTTTAGTGCGGGCGAACCCGTAGGAGAATGAAAACGAACATAAATCGCTAACGACGCGCACTTCGTTACAAAAGCGCTCGCGGCGTCCCCCTCACCGCCTCCTCCCACCGGAACGGGCTTTGATTTATCGGATCGACGTGGACAATGCGAGAAATATTCTGGCGTGCTCACTCGATAAATCATGACGGTGCTCACCAGTCTCCGCGAGCGTTCGCGATCTGTTATGCGCGGTTCATCTATGCGTACATGCGCCGCGTAGAGGTTCCAAGATTTAAATTTGCGATATTGCCATCACTGTCTCGGCTCGGTTTCCGCTCGCCATTTTTCGTTTAACGGCCGGAAACTAATTGCAGGGGCTATAATATACGGAAGATCAGCTGGCCTTACCTGTCGTCCTCTTCTGAATGATCTTCTCTTCTATTAGGGCGCGGACGCTCACGGATGCAGTCTGCAACGGCGGCCCTGCGACTTCCTTCTTCTCGCTCTTTTTGTTCTCGGCGTCCTGGCAACAAACAACGACAAACAGTGAGTACGATAAAATGTGTAGGATAAAATGTTTCAAGGTCTTAAAAAAAGTCATAGATGGTTATACAATTGCAAATCATCGACCCTGAATAGGTTAAAGTGTACTTTTGTATCAAGGTTACGCACATAAACGTTTCCTAAAATCGCACAGTGGCACACTATGCTCTTATTCGCTAACAGTTCCTCGCTAGTATATCTAACGATAAGGTCCTTCGAGGTGATGAAAATCTCTGCCACTTGCGGGAAACGAGACGCAGTAACGGACGAATAATTCGACGGACCCTAAACTTTTACGTTCATTTAGAATTTTTATATGCCAAAAGTAGTTATACAGATATCATCACCAATCGATATTCGAAGCAACAGCCAACTATATAATTGCCACTCTGCGTGATTCTTGAGGCACTATTTCAAAAAGTCCATTACCACCACGAAGCGAACTCAAGTCCTGGAGTGCCAAATATGGCGCATTCATCAACGTAGTCCTTTCCGTTTTCGGAGTACATAACGTGTGTTGGAGTATATACATGCGTATAGTATTTTCTCGGTGCTTCGTCATGGGGAAATGCTCGTTCTGTACTGTAACTACCTGGCGTTGCTGTTTAACACCGCGGAAGTAAAACAGACAGCTAAAGAGGAAAAAGAAACACAAATGCTCCGTCACACCCGCCGCTTCGGTGAGGATTGACAATCAGGAAGATGATGGACCAGCGACGAGTTGGACGTAGATTAAAAGCCACGATGCAAATTGATGGCCGCGCGCGTATAGAAGTGAAGCGCGGCTGTTACCTAATCACTAAGCGCGTCTAATTGAGGCGGCATTCGATTACCCGCTGATGGAATCTGTGGCGTGTGTGATACCCCGCCGCCATGAGGCGGATTGCAAAGTGTCACGCGTTAGTCAGGTGAGTAGCGCACCTCCCTCGATAGAACCTGCGAGCGCCCGCCGCAATCACCTACTACGACCCTACATATATATATATATATATATACGGTTCCTGTGCCCGTTCCCGTTCCTGTTCCCGTTCCCGAACCGGCTCCCGCACACGTAATTCCTACGGATGAGTCTGTGTGCATCGGTCTGCATACGTTCGGTCGGTACTCTGAAACGCTAATGGCACAAGCCGAGGCGAACCGTGAACGCTACAGCGTGAACCTCAATTTCCTATACGTCGAACTTCGATATATCACGTACGGAATTGGACTCTGTCTTCGATGCGGCATCCGTATCGTGAATATTGATCTGGGACTCGGCGCGTTTCCGACGATCGCTTCGATTTCTCATCGGTAGTTCGCGTGCCGACTGATACTTTACTTTCCCTATCGCCCTCTAACTACGTCACTGGGCTAATTAGTCGATGGGTACTTTGTCATCGTTACACATGTTTCCAAAATCAGCGCTGCAATTTTCCCCTCCTAATTACGTTTTTCTAATGTACTGAGATTTACTGGCTAACGATGTTGCAGTCGGTCAGACTTTTCATACCTAGACTTGATTAGGTAACTTTATACGAGACAAATGTCCCAGTAGCCCAACATGTTCCAGCATTTGAACGAAAATGGATTCTTAAATATTCAAAAGCAATATATTATATATAATTGTACTGAAAATTAAAAATTGTTTATCTTTAAATTCTTGAATTAATCTAATTTCACGTTTTTTAAATCTTTATTCAGTTTTTGGGTTCCAATTAACGTCTTGAATCCATCCCCGTATACCACTATATAAAACGAGGATTGAAAAAGGATGAAAAATACACGGTTCTCGCTACTAATTTAAAAAGTGTCATAATTATCCGCATTCCAACTTTTAATTGTCGCTCTAGTAACAAACATATATGCATATTTATAATATCGCACACAGTTACACTATACATCTATGTAAATCGTAAATCCTTTGGGACACTACGTGTATCAAAACAAAATTGATTTTGATGGTTGCGTGTTCGTATCTCACTTTAAAACGCCATCTCGTGACGGAACTAAAATTGGTTTCGGGAGGAATAGGGGTAATTCCAATCCATACTTTGCTTCCGATGAGAATTATTACAATTCTTCATAGCAGCGGAGCCAAGATGATGTAAAATGTATTATTTTATAAAATTTCCATCAATAATCTTGGAAAAAAAAGAAAAAAGAACAGGATTTTGATCGTGCTTGTTATTTTAATTAAAAATTAAAACTAGCAGAGTCTCAAATAACTAAGAAATGTTTCTAACCACATTCCCAAACTAATTCTTTGTGTAATGAAAGAGAATTTTAAGGGAATTTAAAGGAAACTCATGTGCTGATTTGTTGCAGTCCTAAAATTGCTGCCCTGTAAAAAGTAGAACACTCCGTAGTAAAACATCGCAATTGTTTACTGTTTTATATACGATGCTACCAGTAACGTCGGGAATATGTAGTCTATTCTCTTGCAGCTTCGGTCCGATCTACACTGCAAATAGATGTCGACAAACATTGCGATGGAAACCAGTTGACTATACGTATAATTTCACAGTATTCATATCAGTATACTGATCCCTATCTTTTATACGGCAAACATTTTCAGGCCCAATCAATAGCTTTAGAAATGTTCATAATCGATATTCATTTCGAAGCCTTCCACAGTCGCTCGTTTCAAAAAACTTTGCAATTTTTTTACGATTTTTATACGTTTACTCGTTCTACATTGCATCGCATCACGAGTTTACAATTCGCGCAAGCGTAAGCGGACTCTTAAACGCATACATATACTTGTTTATTCTGCGATATATGGCAACGCAATTTTGTGCATACATACATACAACTGCATACACAACTAGCGTCTATATACGTACGTATATTTAAACTGACCGAGATTGCTAGAAAATTTCCATACATTACAACTATTGCCGTTGCGAGCTACGTTAATTTCGGAAATCAACCAACGTTTCTGTGGATAATAAACAACATCACTAGTCGCTCATATTAACATAACAGAATATTCGTGCCGCGAGAAATTATTTACAAACAGAATCATAGATACAGGGCTTAATTTGACATGCAGATTATATAACTGTAGATGTCGTTTATTTATTTGTATCTTTTGTTTAGACGCCTAGTTGGAAGTTTATGCAATCAATATTTCCAACCATTGAATATTTGATGTTTCCTAAAAGCATCCATCGTTGCAACATCAAGGATGATATTTAGTTTAATCCGTCAGAGAACTTTTTTCATATTCATATTGCAGTATTTGATTAAACATTTTAAACATTAATGTGTTTCGTCTGGAATATAAACGAATATTATATGACACATGCGCGAAAATGACGCATCCTCAATATATCTATTGAGAGATGTTGACGTTCCACTTTTTAAGAAGGCCTCGTTCAAGCAAAGATTCACTTTTACTCTCTCGGGATTATTTGTGATTAAACTTTTGTTTCAATCCTTTTTTTTTTTTGAATCCCGCCCAGCAAATCCTGAAGTAAACTTCTACTTCCTGAAAAACTTTGTGCAATTCGCCCTTCTCGACTATTTTAAGAAAACGATATTTCTATCCGATTGTTTCATTTTTTTTTCTTTTTTTTTTTAATATTTTGCTTACAATTATATAAATCTGAAATCATAGTTTCCTTTAATTATTTTCAATTTTTATCTTATGGTTACAGGTCTAAACATGAATATTCCATTAATTAGAAGTAATTCAAAAATACAAAGTTCGAAAATAGTGGTAGTGATTCTATGAATGTTGAATTTTATTTCTTACTCATTTACATTCTACAAATTATTTATAAAAGTCTAATAATTTTTTCCAATATTAATTCTCACTTATATAGCTCGAAAGCTCTTCAATCGTAACTTATGCAATTTCTAGACATAATTCATTTTCGCAATTAGCCGAACCTCCATAGGTTCAGCTTTAATATTCGCGTCCTTTTATGCGAAATGTGACAAATAATTTTCCGAAAGCTTTGACAGCCGGCGCGCGCGAGCCGTAGAATGGCTAATTGGAGTTCCGCATCTCTATAGAATCCGGTATCAGTCGGGGTACGAAAAAAAAACCCGCATCAAAACCATAACGAATGTTTCCCCACAGATACCACCGTACAGACGTAAATTATAGATATGTTTATATATGCGTATATAATCCTTATACATGTGCCTATCCCAACTATGTATAGCCCGCAATACCCTAGATTTCCCACTAGAGGACCATCGAAAGTTTTCAATAAATCCCCTGGCGTTCGAGAGTAACTTATTCGGGCTCGAGGTCTGTAAATGCTCGCACGAAAGCTCAACCATCCAGATGCAATCTGCATAATGGTGGAAGTTCGAGACAATGTTTACACGAGACTTCCCTCTGTTCAGCAAAGATCTAGCACTCTCTTCCTCATTGTTACAGATCGACGTAAATTCTATATATATCCGTATATATACGTATATATTCGCGAACGTTACAATAAGAACTTGTTAATGGATTCATTTCGATTCGATCATCGCATCGTCTCTCCTCCGTGTCCCGATTTCTTTTAATTCCTCAACCTCCTATTCCACCTCCTTCTCCTCCCCCTCCTCCTCCTCTGCCCGTGGGGCTCGAATAAAGGAGGAAAGTTTCGCTTCGACTGCCCTTTCAGCACTTTTTCTATAAACGACCGCGCCTTCCTCCGTGGTGAGCCTTCGTTAAGACATTTTTAATCAGAAAGAACAAGAGAACAGGAGAGAGAGACAGATAGATAGATAGACAGACAGATAGAGAACGAAACGTAGAAAAAGAGGATTAGGGGAGTGGAGTAAGGGGGTAGGGGTGCTGAAAACGCGGTCCTGGGAATCGCTGAGCTTTGTACTTCGGTCGAACCGTATTAAGGTACGCAACTCTTTCTTCATTCTCCGCTTTATTCATTGCTTTATTTCTAAAATAGGGAAAAGTGCGGAGAGAAAGAGAGAGAGAAAATACTTTGAATATTGAGCAATGAAACACTTGACCTCCTTTTCTCCATCCCAGTCGCAAAAAGCCTCAGTAAATTAATTTCTACGTCAGCATTGCGATATATTTTCCGTAATAATCTAAATATTAATACATGAGAGAAAATGTAAAATTTTCTGAATTTACTATATGGAAGTGTAGTATGAAATATATTAATCTCTTATTATCATCGCAAGTGATAATAAGAGATTAACATTCGACATTTTTTGAAATTCATATTGATGGAACTTGATCAAAGTAGAGCTTGAGAACAGAATGAAAATAAAAAGTTTTTAGGGCGACCCGCTCGACGTGTCAGACTTGCGCGTCGATGGTTAATAAGTAATGCCAGATCCTTTTAAATCCATTATCATTGATACCATGAAATTCTCGTTAAAAAATAACGATAAAATGGTACCATTAGAAATTATTTCAAAATTTCACGACAGTTACTTGAATATTCGAGTGGTTATAATTATTGCTTGTATATATTATGAACTTTTGAACCGGCACGTACCGACAATTAATTAGGTTGACATTATGTGGGGTATGCAAACGTTCATTCAAGAACCGGGCTTTCTATAACATTTTTACCTATGCATATATACCAAAAAACACACATTTATGACACCTATTGAATCCATGAATTTCATTAATACATTTTTAATTGTTCATTGTACATTACATAAACGAGATTTATTCAACTTGTCGACGTGGTTTTGCGGTCGACATTTGCTCTTTTCAGGCGTATATGTTGGTGGCTAAGTTGGAATGTGAAAAAAATATCAAATACCTTTTTAAAGTATCCTCCGTGCAGTCTCATGTGACCGTTGAGGGCTGGGATATTTTTGAATTTCCTATGGCACAAATTGCACTCGACCGGTTTCGGCTCGGCCTGGGACTTGTTGGAAGCTGTAACGGCGCCCGGGGACGACGAGTTCCCAGGTGACGGACTACCCTTACCTCCATTTCCGCTTCCGGGAGAATTCGCCTGCTGTTGCTGTTGAGTTTGTTGTTGAGCTTGTTGTTGGGCCTGTTGCTGCTGCTGAAACAAAGATGCGTCAAAAGATTAGGGTTAACTTTGCATTGCAACTATTTCGGCTTTATAATTATTATAATATCATTAAACTACAAAACAATTCACTTTGACGTGTTGAGCTAATTTAAGAAAATTAAGCTGTTCTTCGGGTCATTTTGATTCGAATGAATAAGAAGAGGTTTTTCATTCGATGAATTTTTATTGACAACTATACTTATTAATATGGATTCAGAAAATCTATTTTCTAAGCTTTAAAAAAATATGTACTCTAATTGTGTACGAATAATGTATGTTCATCATATATTTATTGTACGTCAGTTATTCGTCAGGCATAATAAAAGTCCGATGGACTGCCCCGCAAGTACCCACTGGACGTGCAATTGACGTCCAATGGTTGTACTTGTGTTATCAGGTATGAGACATCATGTGAAATTATTAACATCCTATAACAAGCAGTCATTATGGATGGTATGGTCTTTCAACAGTTAGTATCTAATGTCATAGAGTCTTTTTCAACTAACTCTACAAGTCGTAATTAATAACGCCTTGAAATAACAGAACCGAATGACTTTCTCTGCTCACAGTGTCCATGATTGCATCCGGTCAGCAACATGAAAGCCTTTAACGTTAAACCTATGGAATGGCTGACAAGTTTAAGCAAGGTTTATCAGACAATAGACCAATCAAAACTGCAGAACAGTCAGTCGCGTTACATCGAAAGACAATATAAAATATTTCATTGAAAAGTCTTTAATCATTGTTTAGCCAGTCCATGGTTGCACAGTCAAGAATGCTCAAAATGAACGAATGAAAAGAAAACAACGAAAACATTATTTAAAAAAAAATTCTCTTATTTTACTGCTTGAAAACAATCAGAAATAACTTCTTTAATAAAGTACTGGAGATAACCACGTTACTTCCGCGTCGCGAATAAAGCGTGTACAAAAGTGTTGGAAAAAAGTTTTCGCTTCGATCTCCCCCCAAGCAGATTGTGAATTCTCTCGAAGAGAACAAAAGATGCGGGACGGGGAAAATAAATGAGTCGCTGAAAGTCTTATTGTCAATGAAAGTGCCTTTGACATCATACTCCGAGTCGCTAATAGGAGACACTTGTCGCGAAGAGGAATTCTGATGCTCGTGCGTTGCTTCTCGAGATTTGTCGCGTCCTTATCGCTCGTAGTTTCTCCCTCGCCTTTGCCCCGAAGATCCGACCACCCGACCACCCAAACTCAGTACTTTCCTCTCGAGCGCATCAAAGTCACCGGAATATCTATATATACATCCTTATCCTTTGCATCCCCTTAGGCGCAATTTCACCCCTGTTCTCTACATATATATGTATATTCGGTTCTCTCCTTGCGCCTCGCAATTCGTACGAATTATCACCTCGAAACTCCGCGGAAGAAGCAAACGATAATAATATGGCAATGTAGAACGCGAAATTCCACTCGCGGGAGGCAAGGTGAAGCGAACCGAGAGAGGGGGAGAGAGCGACAGAGAGCAGGAGACCCGGAGTTGGGTTGGGGATGGCATTCTCGTCTACCCGTCCTGCTTCCCATTGTGCGATGCTATACTAACTGCAAATCGAAACCGGTACAGCGTGCCTCGTAATTTTCGCCCTTCTCGCCTGCACAGGACACCAAGTCTGCACAGACAGAGAGTAAGCCTGAGCGCCCCTGACTCGCGCAATTAGACAAAGGACTGCCGAGCCTCACCGGAACTAAGATCTTGATCGCTGAATTTCGGGAGGTTACTTAAGAAATATGTTGATGCGGTTGACTCAATTCGAAGCGCTGAAACTTCTGGTTCTAAATTAAGTCGGAGACTTGACGGAATTCAATGCGCTGAATGTGCCACTTCTCTATTCAGGTTCAATCTTTTACAAAAGTTTCGGGTTATCTTTCGTTGGATTTTAATAATCGGTCATCAAAAAAGTGTAGAATATGAAACGAATGTTAATTTTGTAGATATCTGATGTTGATGAGGAACCCTGCTGATGTGGAAGGCCATTTTCTAGTGAATATCTTTTAGAAAGCAGGAATTAATTTTTAAGAAATCACGAAGAATCATCATTTGTATATTTCTAATCACGAGAAACGTCGTGGTTCAACAATTTCAGTGTCCTGAAAGAATTGATTATGATTTCGAAAAAAAACAAAAACAAAAAAAAAACAAACAAAACTAATTATGTTATAAAACTCTACTTTTGAAATCATGAAATATATAAAACTTCCTTTCTGGCGCAAATGCACACGACGATAAAGGACAAAGCGCTGCATAGCATTGAAAAATTGTTTATAAAAGTTTGTAATTATTAGTTTGCCAATAATACGGCATTTATGTTTTTGCATTTGAAAGTATTTTCATTACATGAACATTAGTACGCGCTGATGCCGTTTACTCGACTCGACATGCGTAATTAATTTTATTACAATTTCGCAATTTTACTTTTATTGCCGTCATAAATGGTTTCAATATAGTAAGGACAGATGATGCAAACGTGAATATAATCGTTTAATTAAAGACATACTTTTTATTATTTGTAAAAATGTTACTTTCATCATCTTTTCCCATTCTTTACATTATTACATTGCAATGCGGTTACTTATTGCACATTCATATTGATGTAATCCAATCAAGTAATTTCAATTTTTACGTGACAAATTGTTCCAGTTGAAAACTATTCTAGAAAAGTCATTCGTAGAAAGCATCTCTGTACTCTTCTATATCAGACAATATTACAACAGTACGATATAATAACTGTATAGAATCGTTACAATCAAGAAAAGCTACAAAATACAAAAAATTCTGATTTAGCATAAAAAGTATTGATTCACACATCCCTTTTGCGATTAAGATCCGCGAATCTCCCTCGGGCAATCTCTTTTTTTTTTTTACCCAGCATGTGATATACATATACACCTGCAGGCTGATAACTTTATAAAAAGAGAAATAGAAAATGACAAAACATTTGCATCCCAGTTGTGTACCTTGTAGAGTCTCACGAAGGTAAATAAAACAAGAAATACTGCATTCGCAATGTTTCTTTGCTTAAATGCCCTTGACTTGCGGGAAACCGAATTCTATCCCCCCTTCTGTCTCTCATATGTCTGATAATGTCTTTAAAGTATTGTGCATTCACCGCACAAGTTTGAAGGAAATAGAAGCGTTTGGGGACAAAAAGAGATTGCTCGTATTATATAGTCATAAGGGTATTGGCAGAAATACAGATGGATAAAGAGTATATTGAGAGTAGTATATAAAAGGGAATAGAAAAAGTTTGGTCTCATTTTATAGCTATGCGAATATTGGTATAGAGATACGATGTATATTGGAAAAGGGGTGATACCTCTTTAATGGTCACCCAATACGCTTGTCTAATCTGCGCCGCATTGGTATAAGTCTGGCGCTTAACGAGGATGGAACGAATTTCATTTAAAAGTGTTCGGGAAATTCACCTCGATTTCTGCAGTCCGTTCAGTATACCCCAATGGGGATTGCTATATGTATACGAGCGTATCACGGCCTTTGTGTCTCGGAAAATTCAGAGTGACTTTCGATCCACCCGGATTTACGACTATCGTTCGAATATCTGGCCTTTTACGTTAACAGTGGACACTCTTCGCACAACAATGAGCGATGCGACTATTTCGAGTATTTCATTCGCATTACCAGCTTTGAATGTCCTTTATTTCGACTCTTCCTCTCGGCAACTCAAATATTATTCGTGCAATAATAAAAAAGTTTTTGTTCCGGCCGTAATTATCGTTAGTAAGCTTCGTTGGTTTATTCCACCGTCACTAAATTGTGAGAAAATAAAGACTTACTGATCTCTTGAATTTTTTAATATATATACTTTTTTTAACTAATATAGAAAGGAAAATTAGAACAATATTTCGAAAAAGCATTCCCATAAAAAGCCATTTATTTTTGCTAATGACAGACCAAAAAATATCGTCTACATCAAGATAGATCAGTATGCTAATCAGTAAATGTCAACATTGCTCCTTTGAATGTTCCTGAAGTTCGAAACGCTGAAGTCCAACCCTGTCATTAACTTTTCCTCCAGAACACATAATGAATAAACGTTCGGTCGACTTCAAATATAAAAGTACAAAATCAATATATCGATTTTAACATTGTAATCGACTTTGATTTGATGTCTGTTTCGAGCGGCTGATGATGCATTTGCACCCTTATATCGCACCTTGATCAGTTACTTTGACGAAAATTTGCGTAAAAGGAAGGGGGTGGGGGGGGGGGGGGGGGGGGGGGGGGGGGGGGGGGGGGGGGGGGGGGGGGGGGGGGGGGGGGGGGGGGGGGGGGGGTAAACGAACCAGCGTCGTCTACTGCAAAGGTGCGCGTTCGCCGGGACGATATCTGTAGGATACTATTACGTATAGGGTTTCCCTCGAATTTCGCCTGGCACGTATTCCCGCAAGAAATTCTCCACGACGTGCCGAGTTGGCCGCCAACTAAATGTCCAGGAAAGGCAGACGGATATCTATACGTACAGTGGATTGTTAAATAAGAGAATAGACAGACGCGCTATGTATAGGATCGTGCGATGAAAGATGAAACGAGCGGAACTTGTTAAACGTAATTAATTTCCATCGTTCCCGTACTACTTCCTGATTCTGTCATAAAGACAGTGATGGCTGCTCGCAAAATGTAAATCATTGATCCATTTTTTTCAAACACTGCTACGAATGAAAATTAATAATGAACTAAGCTTTCCTCACTCTGAAAGTAGTCAACCATAAACGGACCGTAAAAACTCGAAACAACATTTTCTCGAGAAGACTGCTTTTACTTCCGATAAATGCATCTTCCAACTGGATATTCTGCTTTTAAGGCCACTTCCATCTTTGCCACATCATCAAGTAGATGCTTCCCCATATGCATTTCTCCTGCGAACAAAGTATTTTTGAAGGTTGACATTTATCCCTGCATTGAAAATCATTTTCTTTTTCCTTACTGTATTGCTACCATGAATATTGAGACGACTTAATGTATCTTAACTAAAGAAAGTATCTATTACACAAGTATTCTAACGTTACTTCCGGGTTGTATGAATTTTCGTAAAAACATAAGAACCATTTCAATCTTATTTGTAAATCCAAAAACACGATGAATAATGCGCAAAAAAGTTACAATACAAACATGAAGTTTGAAGGCAATATTGTTTCTGGCGAATGACGAAGAACATCAACAACAAACTTGTGCAAAATGAATTTTAATGAGTAGACACTTTTAGATGAATAAATGTAACATCAACGTCGCTCTCTTGACGTGCTTCACGAGATCCAGTGACATCGAATGGAAAGATCAGATTCCAACATTTGTTCAATAAAAACAATCGAGATTTCGCCGATAAAAGAATTTCTTTTCGATCGCTTTTTTATAACCGAAAATTACAAAACAACTCGAAATTAGCCTTTAATCCGCACCGATACGTCTACGTACAAATTCCCTAGACCCGTTTCTCAACAAGGGCAACGCTAAGACCGAAGGGGATGAGGAAGCAGGCAAGTGGGGTGGGAAAGGGTCGTTATACTTCTGGGTATCTCGGTTGGACCTGGCATGTATGATTAAATTAGAACAATGTCAGCATAACTTGCCAGTTGCCACTTACTGCAGTACGCGCGCGTACTTTGTTTGAAACTCCACCGTCGAGCCCCCCTGGTTACCCAGCCCTAGTAATTTTACAGTTCAGAATCCTGCCGGGACGGGCGGATATCGCAACCACAACGATCTTGCGGTTCCAAAATTTCAGCTTCTAGATCCTGTATTTAGTTTAGGTGCCGCAATGTCTAGTCAGACATCTAGTCGTAATGCTTTAAATTTCTCATTGACAACTTCGACATGCAACGCATTTCGCGACCTCTGGTAAATTTATATGATGTGTGCTCTGCTAATAGTTGTTCGCTATACGTATCCTAAATGAACAGAGTTTGTTCATGTATGAATTGAATTTTTGTTTCATTAAATTATTAATTATAACCCTAATAAAATTCTCATACGAAATCTCAGTGAGAATTTGTCGTGAAATTCCACAT